>VZTL01036774.1:0-10211 GCA_013400535.1 Scopus umbretta
TGTGTGAAAGTTAAAATGCCTACTGGAAAAGCATAGTTCAATTAAGCATCATCTGCACAGATCAGTCAGAGAAGGTCAGATTTTACTGACATGCAGGAGTACTATGAAGATGTTATTGCCATGACTGATGAAAGGAATTCAGTAGATTTACGATACCCTGATTTGACAACGTCCTGCCCTCAGAAATTAATGTCCATAGGACATAGTGAGTAAATGAGACTGTTAGTTAAAAATAAGGTGGGAAAAAAGCATTTGAAAGCTTGTTTTTTCAAGTTGTTTTGGGAGGAATTATGTAGGTCTAAATCAAACTTCTAGTACACCCATATTTGGTTTGGGACAAGGGTAGTGTTTCTTTCCTTTTAAATTGCAACTGAATTTCAAGGTGATCATAATATCTAGATGAATCGGTAGATGACAATCAAAGTTTAGTCTATACAGAAGTAAACCTATATAAAGGATATAGCATGCATACACCTTGCATAGTAGTGCCATTCAGAAATGAGGTGGTGTGAAAAATCACTGAGCAGTGCCCTTCTGTGTATTGCTAAGGACAAGGCATCAGTATCTCATACTGTGCAAACTATGAAACACAATGCAAACATGGACTTGTAGCTGTTATTTAAGATGATTAATAGGGTCCAGCTGGGCAACCACTTATCACGGGAAAGTAATATTGCTTTGTCCCATGCCGAAACATGAGATCTTTACCAAGTCTTCGACTGGACAAACTCAGTTGTAAATTAACTGGTGTATACCTACATTCAGCAGCTTTTGGAATGTCTGCCTGGAAGATATAGCTGTGTAAAGTTATTTTCATAAATTCTATCAGTGCCTCCTATGGAACAAAAAACTTCCTACACAAATATTAAGCTACCCAGTACAACTTAGAAGAGCAGATCTAGTACAAAATTTTAAGAGTTTTTGCTATCCCAGGGAAGGTGTCGTTTTCTATGAAATGCAGCAAGTTTTCAAAGTAATTGATGAAGACCTCTATCAGATCCACATTACAAGTTCTTTTAAGATTTCCCTGTAGCTGAAACTTGTGTTATCAGCAAACTATTTAACTTACATAAAAAAGAATATTGATTTTTTCCTAGATGAGATTTGAGACAGTATAAAGAAGTAATCAGAATTATGAAAAAGACTGTCAAAGTCAAACTGGGCCAGAGAGTCAGAAATTATGACTGCAAGAGATGAACTTGAAACTACGATAAAAGATAACTAAAGGTCAGATAAAACATACATATTCACAGTGATGGGACAGTATCACAAGTTTCTTAGAATCAATTAAAACTTTTTACTTTTTCTTTTCCTGAACTTTTATTTCCACTTGATCTGGCCCGAAGGAAAATCTTTGTTCCTGCCTTTGTGAAAAGTGTTTTCTAGAAGGGAGAATGTCTGCCTCTTCTAGTTCATTTCTTAAAAGATGCTATGGTCCTTGGAGCTTTCAGCCCTGTAGTAGGTACTGTACACACAGAGGGATCCTTCCCCAGTGAACCCAAGACTCCAGACCCTAACATGCTTTACTCTACTTCACAGCACGTAATGTGTAAACACTAGTCAGTACCCTGAACCCTGTATGTCCCTGAAAACAGATTTCCAGATGGCAAAGAAACTGATCTGACTTGGTTAGTGAGACAGTGTTGCAGAAGCTAAAGGAACTAGAGCAGATGGAGTGACACCCCTATCTGATTATTTCTGAGCAATGAGAAAGGTGTAGTTCAGGTACGGGCAAGCACTCCAGCTCATTATCATTTTAACCAAGCCATTTTTATGTAAAGGTTTTAAAACAGAACTAAGTTACCATGGAAACTGATTGAAGCAGAGACTTACTGTAAATTCTTTTCTAGACAAGGATAACAGGACTGACAGGTGGGCTGTAAAAGGAAAAGGAGTGCAATATAGAGTTAGGCATGATGGTCTGTTTTCCTTTCCTGAAAGTGTGTCCTTTATAGCTCTGCTTTATCTCTACTATTTTGTACAGTGATATATTGAATATATTTTAAAAGAAGCTCCCACGCAAATGAGCCTTTTATTTTGTCATAATCCTATTTGCAAGGGGATGTACATGCTCTAGAGAAAAGAGCTGAAGGGCAGGCCACTCCACTTATTTTCCCAAATTATTATGTCTTGCCAGAATCATCAGGGAGGAAGAGCCATCGCTCAGGAAATGCATTTGCATAAAGTGCCCTTTGCTGCCAATGTTTATATTTTGCTCCTGAAATATTCTCTAGGTACGTTCACACCGCAGCACAGTCGTTTCCTTGTACAATATGAAAGAAGGTAACAAGGGAATAAAGTGGTTTTACTGAAGAAATAGCCCTTTTCCCTTTCTCAAAAATTTTGAAAATATACCTATTTGCTGCATTTGTATTCAGAGTCAAAATCATTTGGCTCTGTAAATATCTTTCTTAGCCTGATGGATGGTGGTAAGAATAACAGAGATTACTCAGCCCCCAAAATATGGTGCCAGAGTTTTAAAGAAGGGAAATTGGCAGAGAATGAACAACAGCAGAGCATGTACCTTTTCCACTTGGAATAGTTAGCTGTCAGCACTAGAAAACATTTCGGCATATGAATATGCAATATCTTTTTAAATCTGTGCCGGATGTTTCTACCTGCTGTGCTTCATTTCAGAATCTTGCGTTATCATTAGAGAAAAACAGTTCTCTTTTCCAATACAATTTTCTACCAAAAGGAAGGTGGGAGAAGGGGGAGATTCTTACTTGAACTCATCCTGATACTATTCTAGACTGAAGTTTCTGCTTCTTGGTTCCAGCTCCGAGCTGGAGCTGTGTTTGTACACGCCCTCCTGACATAAGCCATAAAGCAATTTTCCTCTGGATTTTAAGAGGCTTGCTGTCATCAACAGTCATAGTAGGTCCCAGTGCACTAGAATAACAATAGGTAGCCACCTTTTCCAGCATGTTTGCCTTACAGCTAAAAGTAATGGCAACAGCTGGTTTTGTTGTCAAAAGTAAATATACTTCTCACCTTCAGTCTCTGCCTTCCTCAGCACTGTGGGGGTGGGGACATGGACAGATGGTTCCTGCTAACTAATCACAGAAAACATGATATTTGGTGTATGGCATGAATTTCCAGGCAAATAAGAATGCTTTTAATTTCATAGCCTCCCTGTGAAAAGCTGGGCGCATTAATAAAGTGTGGCATGCTCTAAGGAAACGCATATTACATGTTAAAGTATATGAAGATGTGACTAATAGCAGAACTCTACGATAAATGATGCACAAGCTAACTGTTACTTGCCATAAGTGAATTTTGATGACTGTGTTTAGTATATGTAAAGCTTTTTGGCAGTGAGACAAAGGGAAACATGGAGCCAAATTCTGGTCTTTTTAGGCTAAGTTCATCTTCAATTCAGGGCTCTGGACACCGTACTATATTTGTGTGTCTCTGAGCCACAGAAGGCTGCCAGTCCAGGCTCAGCAGCAGGCAGGCTTATGCAGAGGCTTGTGCAGTCCTTGAGATGGAACACTCAAGGGTAGAACCATTTTTGTCAGTTAAAGGAAGCCATTTTAAGTATTTCTATGCTTTTTGTCTTCATTCTGACATACATCCTACTGGAAAAGGGCCAACAAATATGCCTGTTGTCTTCTGAAGAAAATAAGTTCCCCATGAATGTAGAAATTATTTTAAAGATATGCTTATAATTTTAGAAGAGATGTCCCAAGAGTCTACAGTTTAATTCAATTAAAAGTCCTTGGGACCATTATATGTTCCCAAATTTTAATTATTTTTCATACCTGCTTGTATGACAAAAATATGTCATTTCAAATAATCATGATCAAATTCCCCACACACAGGGGTTTATAACTAACTTGGACTTAATTAAGGAAGTCAGAGGATTAGAAATGAGAATGTTGGGAGTAGCTAAGTTCATAAAACAGAACAATATAGTTTTAATTTACAAACTCTTGCTTAAAGACATGATTGTTCAAAAGCAAAGGTGGGGAAATTAGGCATAAGAGATGGAGGAGGGATTGTTAGGAATTGGGGAAAAGGCAGGAAACAAGTTCTGAGATAAAAAAAAAACAACTAAACAAACACCAAAGAGTGATAAAGCAGAAAAGGAAACAGACAAACCTCCTTTAAATTGCAATTTAGAAAATTGACATTTACAATGTAACGATAATTCTCACAAGCCTGATCCAAATTCTGTGAAAATCACTGAATCCTGCAGAGGTGTCTCAGGCACCTTGTTGTAAAGTTCAAGATCAGGCCTAAAAGAAAATGAATAAATGCTGCAACTAAACTAGTCTGTGCCACTTCTAAATATGACTGGTCACTCTGAAGGTGTTGCTTGAGCTTCCAAAGGAAAACTTGCCAAGCACTAGTAGTTTTTATTTGTCATAAGCCCACATTTTGTGTTGTAAGGCAGTTACATTATTTCTATGTTTGTGTTGCCATGTTTTTTCAGAAAAAAATAATTATGTAAATAGATTTTATGCATGGATTTAAGTGGTTAGCAGTTTAAAAATATGGCAGTATTCACATGTGCAAACTTATTTACACCAGAACTTGACCCCAGGTCTCTCATTGTTCTATGTCTGTTTTCATGGAAAACAGAAAGAACAGTAATTTTAAAAAGTCTTTCTTTTATCCATATGTAACTCATGGATATTTGTCAATGCAGGTTTATCAATATACAGTCCACACTGGTTTCATATGTGACAAGGAGACAAGTGAACAGTGGAAAACAGCAGTAGATATGATGCAGACAAGCAAGAAAGAAAAATTAAAGACAAAAAGACAGAGCAGTTTCTAAAAAAATCAGGTAAGTAATTCAGGTGATTCTGTATAAAGTGTAAATTGTACAAAGAATCGTATCAAAGATTTTGTGCTTATATCTTGCCCTTCCTAGTATTTCTGAGAATTAGTGCTCTATGTGTCTATGGACATATGTACACACACACACATACACCCTACTTAAACCCACTCACACAATGAATTTCCTTTTTGAGCAACATTGTCATTACCCTCAGTGCAAATATTTACTACACTGGCATTTCTTTTAATAAAATCCTTTTACTGTATTTGATTTTATTTTGTTCAAATAAAACATTATACTATTTCCTACAGAAAACCAAACAAGTAATATTTTTACAAAGTCATAAAAGTGTTGTGCTATGTGTGTTACTCTTCTTTCTCAACAAATCAATTTGAAGTTCTCAAACCTTACACTATCCTACCCTAGTACTGATCTCTTGGGGCATTACACACACATTGCAGAAAAGGTTATGAACTACCTCTCCCTTCTTACACTAGTGACAGCTGGAAAGTTCATTTAGAGCTTGAGCACAGTTCTATTTCCTAAGCCTGACTAGAGAGGAGTAGAAATATATTTACCAAAGAGCAAAGCTGGAGGAACGGTGAGCAACAATTCATCCTTTGCTCCTCTGCTCCCCTGCTTTGGAGAAAAGTTGCTGTACTACTTGTAGTGACACGGTGGGAGCAGTAAATGTGGTAGAGACACTATATTCTCTACAGCTTAAAACAAGCTGGGAAGCTAAGCCAACAGCACGTTACATGACACAATTTTTGGTGACAGAAACATTCTCTTAACTTCTTAGAAATACTTACTTTTAGAATAGATTGAAATTATATTTTTGCCACAAGCATAAGATGGAAAGAAACACTCATCACTAAACATTACATATCCATCATTTGCCTGTCTATCTGCTTACCTCTCCCTTCCACTCACAAAACTGAAGCTAACGTGGAATGCTGGTACACCAACAGATGTCAGCTATTGAGAAATGGTTACTTACAGGGTTTTGCATTCCTGGGTAACATCATCAGCTTATCGCATCCATTTAGTATAGTCACGAGATAGAATTCCCTTTAGAATTTAGCCTTGTAGGAGGCTTTAAGCCTCGTGCAAATGCCTATGTTATGCTTATGTTGAACTTCCCTAGAACAGCATTTAATGCTTCCAGACAGCATGTTTCAGATGGCTAACTCCAAACCTATGGAAATTCACTATTGAAATAACATATTCTTAGGAATTCCCAGGAGCTGTACAGACATTAAAATCAACCAACCAACAATCTGCAGTCAAGCCTCCCAAACTATATAAAACTTACTATTACTGTTACATCATATCAATTATATGTTGCAGAATTCATGATAATGCAATATTGTGTTCATGCTAACTTTTTGCAGTTTGGTAAGATTACCAGACATTGAGACATTCTGCCTATTCCATTGTACGTTGTTGATTCTTGCAAAATGACAGCTGCTGCATTTATGTTAAAAAAAGGCTCAGAGCATCAGCAAGGATGCCTCTAATGGGAGAAGCAGCATAATACAACTAGAATTTCTCTAGGACATGCAATATTCATCAGACACAAACTTGGGAATGTCATACTGTAAAAGCTACATGATAAAAGATGCTGTGTGGTGTTACAGCTGATTCCATTTGCCATATGGCATGTTATTACTTTGTATTACCTTGGGGAGTGCACTAAAAGTGAAAGGAGAACAGAACACACTCAAGTTATATAGAATAATAAGCACAAATTGTAGAATTCTTAATTATAGCAATCAGGTCTGCAACTGAAATGGAGATGGAACTAAATACGAGAGTCGAATGCATGCTATACTACTCTCCAGCTACTAAAAAGTAATAAACTGCTATCAGGAATATTTATACAGGAAGAAATTGGCAGCCACCATATGTAAAAGCCTACAGACAACCTCAAAGCAGGTTGACTCAAAAGTCCCCAAATGCTATGTGTAATGCTACACACATTACCATAATATGGTTTTACATAAAAAATACAGTTTTACATGGGGTAGGCTGGAGAAAACATTAAATCAGTAATCTCTAAAAATGAGAGTCCATATGCACAGCTATAATAAAATCATCCAATGAATGATTAGAACAATAAATTGTGGGGGAGTATTTGCTGAAAACAATTAAAGTAAAAGAATCTAAAATTAATTTTATCAATTTGATATCAGGATAAGTGAGCTGTTCACAGGGCCTAAGAAATCCCATAACAAACATCATCTCCAAATTTAAAAAGGCTTTCCTTTTACAGTATATCAGAAGTCACAAGCAGATTGTTATTAATGTGACCAAAACTTAGCCAAAATTTCAGGAAAGTAGGTAGAACAAAAAAATACCGTGTATTTCATTTGGCATTATTTGCCTACAAATTAAATTCTTCCCATACTGGTAAATTGAGCTTCACTCCTCCCACCCTGCAACGCCATCTTTGGAGGTGTAGTCTGACTCTGAAGCAAAATCCAACCAAGGTTAGATCCTTCTTTGGGAGCTATTATTTAGCCACCACTTAAATTTTAAATGACAAATTTTGTGATACCAAATAATGGAAATGTACAGGCATGCTGGTTTTTGGAATAGTTTGGCTCTAAACACCATAGTCCATTAGATGAGGCATTTCAAGATCTGGTAAAGGAACAGAATATTTTAAAGTTACTCATGCTAATTGTGCAATACTTCAGATGACATCTTCAAAGCTATCAGCTATTCAAGTGTTCAGTTTGAGCAGCCAAAATGTAGAAGATCGTTCCCTTTAGCCAGATCTTAGCAGGAATAAATCAAAGAAATTCTAGCAACTCTCAACATTTCTGATTATGGGTTATGCATTTTGCTTTCCTGTTAGTTTTTACTGGCTATTAGGAAGATAATTTCTTCCCCGCCCCCCATAAGTCATCCAAATGACTCAATGTCATTTAAAGATAATGGAACCTCACAGTAAAATGAATAGCGGATCATGGCTGTATGGCCCTTATAAGCTTCGCCCTCCTTACACTTGCTACCAAAACCCACTCGATACAGTTTACCGATCTCAAGGTTTGACACTGCAGTGGTTTACATTTGTAAATAACTTGCAGCCCAGTGATGGCAGGAGGGGCTGAACTGCAATTGCTGTGCAAATTACTGCATCCATTTCCATTTCTCAGCTAATGTTAACACCAACTCATGACACATTTTCCACTGTATTATCAAAATCTATGAAGTTTTCACACATTTCAGTCTGAATGCTGCTCATGCTTATTCCTCATATAATCTTCTGTTCCAGCCATAAAAAAGGCTGATACAAAAATGACTGCTGTCACTAAATGAGGGTTATTATTCAGTGAGAGATAAGAAGAGGGAGGGAGGGAAAAAGCCAGTTCTCACTATTGTACTCCAGGATGTTCTTTCCTTTTAAGTTAGCAGGAATCTTGAATATGTGTTAACTGACAGCTCAGGTTTAAAGACTCCATGTTGTAAACATACTTGCTGAATTAGCAAACGTTTGTCTGTTATAATCTTCTTTAAAGGAAAGCTATGTATTATTGCAAGAGAGAGTAGTATTTGTATATTTTTTCCTTCTAAGTATGTATTTCATTCCAATAGTAATGAAACATAACTAGGGCTTGACAGAATTAGCTTACCCTAATAAATTGAGAATTTACTACTACATTTTAAATACTTTGCTTTCTGTTATTCTGATAAACTCTGTTGCCTTGACAACAAGCATAAATTATTGTGTTACTTCATGATAAATTTTCAGTGCAGCAGTTTTAAATTGGTAATGGAAAAATAACTTTTTTTAAATACTTAGTAATTTCTTCTGCAGATATAAAAATGTTTAATTAAATATCAGAAATGGAATGTCAGTATGAATTCTTCAACCTAAAATCTTATCATAATGTGGTAATTATTGCTACTATTATTTTTTTAATGCATTTACAAACTATTCAGTTTCACATTGAATAACTCAGGAAAACATCAAGAAAATAAGAAAGAATCACGTTCCAAAGTTTTCTCATGACAGACAAAGTTTTTTCTGCTAGTTCAATTCATTTAGGCAGTTAATTTTTTTGATTAATTGATCATGACAGTATTATAGGACAATATTGATTATATTATATGTGTACACTTTCAAAGTCTTCAACTAGTATACGAAAACGCAGATAAGCCAAAAATTTGCTATGCTTCAGAGGAAGAACATTCAATTACATTTAGCAGGAAAATCACAAGTAAACTATTTTTATCTAACCACAGTTTTTAAGTAACCAAGGGGTGAACAGTGACAGTATCTTAAGAGAATTTCAGAGAGGACAGAATCTTAAAGACATGACCTATTTAAGTAGTACATTGTGTGCTATAAAACCATACTGTCAGCTACGCACCCTGGTTTTAGTGAAAAAGCAGTATTTAAAAATTTGGAACACTGGTTATATAAATTGGAATAATACAATCGTTAGTATGGTCAACCTCTGACTTTCACTTCCAGAGGCACTAATATACTCAATTTTATAAATACACCTCTGCTTGAAAACTTGAAAAACAAGCAACTACCCTGTGCTTTAGAGGTGCCTAAGACCTAGCTAAATACAATTTCTGTATCTATTTTAGGGCTTCTTTTGACATGTTGTTGTGGTTTAACTCCGATCGGCAACCAAGCACCACACAGCTGCTCGCTCACCCTCTCCCCGCCCCGGCGGGATCGGGGAGAGAACTGAAAAAAACCTAAAACCCGTGGGTTGAGAGAAAGGCAGTTTAATAGGACAGCGGAGAAAGAGAAAATAATAATAATAATAATAATGATAAAAGAATATACAAAACAAGTGATGCACAATGCAGTTGCTCACCACCCGCCGACCGATGCCCAGCCCTGAGCAGCGATCGCTGCCCGCCGGCCAACTCCCCCAGTTTCTATACTGAGCGTGACGTCAGGTGGTATGGAATAGCCCTGTGGCCAGTTTGGGTCAGCTGTCCTGCCTGTGTTCCCTCCCAGCTTCTTGTGCACCCAGCAGAGCATGGGGAGCTGAAAAAGTCCTTGACTAGACCAAACACTACTGAGCAACAACTAAAACATCAGCGCGCTATCAGCATTGTTCTCATACTAAGTTCAAAACACAGCACTGCAGCAGCTACTACAAAGAAAATGAACTAAGCTGAAACCAGGACACATGTATTCATCTGTCAATTCTCACATGCTTCTTCCAAAAAGATACTGTAATGGATATTTGCAGTATATTATGAACAGATGTTATTCCTGCTCTCCTGGTTCATGTTAGAGGACTTGTATGTTTGATGGATTATGAAGAATGGATGAAACCGTAAGTGAACAACACAGTATAGTTGTCATGGTTTAACCCAGCAGGCAGCTAAACACCACTGAGCCACTTGCTCACTCCCCCCAGGTGGGATGGGGGAGAGAATCAGG
>VZTL01036774.1:10344-36058 GCA_013400535.1 Scopus umbretta
AGGCCTTGACTCTGTGTAAGCACTGCTCAGCAGTAACTAAAACATCCCTGTGTTATCAACACTGCTTTCAGCACAAATCCAAAACATAGTCCCATATTAGCTACTATGAAGAAAATTAACTCTATCCCAGCCACAACCAGCACAATATTAAACGAGATATTTAGGATTTCACTGCTTTTTCTAAATGAAGTTATTCACAGCAGATTACAGACTGCTGCTTCCACACTATTATAAAATCTAAGTCATTTTATGCCATCAAAAGTTGACAGACCCTCAAGGTAAATGACTGGTGAAGTCCCACATCCTGATCACACAGCATGATCTGTATTTGCTCTAGTCCAGAAGGGACCTCAATATTTGAGAGTGAGGACCACAATATGCCCTTAATGGTCCAACAATGTTATTTGTAATATCAAGAATTTTCAGGGGTATAGTAAGCAGATCCCATTTTGCAAACATGGCTTTTTAACTGTGATGCCTACATTGCACATTTAGTCAATCCAGTTGCTACCAAAGTACTGAATGGTTTCCTATCCCTTTCTTTCCAAAGAGGTACGTGTATGTTTTTGATATACTGTGCAGGTGCCAAAAGAAGAAAACAATTATTTGAAGTAAGCAACAGAACCTGAAAAATGAACAAGATTAAAATTATAGAACAATGTGTTCTGAGTGAGTTCATTTTATTTGAATGCTCAGGTACCACAATGAAGGCTCTGACGCCCTTATTTACACCCTCATCTTCAAGAACACTTCATCTCCTGCTCGAGCCTGCATCCTACAAGTAACATTAAGTGCTTTCCTGGAACACACTCAGGAACTACATGCTCAGATGTTCTCTATAATTTCTTACTTTTAAAACCATGAGACTGCAATAACATCATGCTAGCAACAAATTATCTTATAAATTGTACATAACTGTATGGAAGTAAACCTGCAAGGTATCTAAGTCTCCATTAAAATGGAATAGAGTGGGAGAGCTGTTTTTAAACTGGAAAATACAAGACTGAACATTGTGCTTAGAATGAAAATGGTCTTTTTGTAATTCCTTGCTTACTCCACCAAAGGACCATCTGATTTCTATGAAGTGAGTTAAAACGTAAGAGGTATAAATTCCTTTTTGCTGTTTAGAATATTATTGATTTTTTTTTGACATTACAGATGACAGTAAATGTGATTAATGGATGCTGATAATTGGAGTTTCATTCCAGTGGTTATTGCTTGTCAGTAACAATTAATAGCTCCACAAAACCCCCATTCATTTCACAATATTAAAGAATGATGGCTTGTGGGAATTATGCTAAACTAGCACTTTCAATTAGATTTTGAATTTTATAGTATATTGAATAACAGTTTATGGTTTTATAATAGCAGTGATGGTTTATTGTTGTACGGTAATCACTCACATGTATGTTTATCTGGAGAATTACAATTTTTATAGTTGTCATATTAAAAATAGTCAATTGCATGTTACCATTTCTTTAAAAGTATAGAGTGTTTTGGTCTTTATCAGTAAAGATGATTTGGAATGTCAGTTGTGTAGGTTTTCTCCCAGTATTTGATAGGCAAGGTACAGTGGTTAAGCGATGCAAAGTTTAAGTTTCTCAGTATCAAGCACCACCTAGTATGGCATCTGGCACAGCCACCCAGTTGCAAGTCTCCTGCCTACAGTTGGCTGGGCTGTAGATATAAGGCAAGAACTGTCTCATCTGATCATTTCCAGAACTGTAAGCAGAGAGGAGGGGAAATCTTTAATAAAGGGAAAGATACTGATTTTGGAGAGAGAAGCATCCTCACCTTTGGCCTTTTCTCCAGTAAATAACTTCCTGCAGTCAGAAGGAAAAAAATAAAAAAGCAAACAAAAAACAACAGGAAGGGAGAAGGAATCAAGGACTGGCACAGAGGAGCACACAGGGGACAGAGAAAGAGTTGTCTAATATAAAGTTGACTAAAAATGTCATCTAAATCAGGACAAAACAGTGCATAGAGTTGGAGGTCAGAGACTGGAAAAGCTACAGTTCTTTTCTGTGACAACATTAAACTTAATACAGCAAATTTTTATGTTTTGTAACTGAGAAAACAGCAGGCTCTGAAGTTTAACGTGCTTATAAGATAAATCTTGAAAATGTAAGTAGCATACTAATAAAAATTCTGGCCCTCAGGAAGTCAGTTCATTTCTAACATTGGCATCTATATTGTCAGGATCTGAGTTGTAGATCATCTAATAAAGTTCAACAATGTGGAGAAAGAGGTTTATAAAGTTAACTTCTTAAGTAGCAAGGCACATACTGATTTTACTTGCATAAATGCTTTTGCCTAGGACTCTCCTTGATTTCAATTTTTTGATGCAGAGAATACAATTTCTATAAGAACACTCTAAATAAATGTTTCCTATGCTTTGTCTTTTATTTCAATATGCTCTTAAAATTTACTGATAATTTTGATTATTTTTCCAATTCAATTGTACTTAGACAAATTATCTAATGAATCTCCCAAATAAAGAAAATTCTAGTAATTCAGTCTTGTAATATTCTTCCAGACAGTGAAGTTATCCTAGCGTAAAACAAGGCAAGATGAGAATCTGTCCCATGAAGCACTGAATTATTTTAGCAAACTAGGTTAAGGAAAAAGTCAACAATAAAAATGCCTATGATGCTTCTAACAAAATTCCAAGTCAAAACTGCAGCCTATTGCACCTTCTATTTAGTATAATAATTCTCTATCCAGTAACGATTGTTTCCAAGTCAATGCCAAACTCTGACTGAAGTCAATGAGAACAGGAGGAAGACCTTTCTTATTACCATTTGATTAGTTTGTGCAAGTTTGCAAAAGCAGATGATTACTGCTGGTGATAGGGAAACCTCAAAAGATGTACAGAATTTCTGCCATAGTCCTAAAACTGTTCCGTCTTAAGAAATGCACCCTGCTTCAGTTGAGGATTCCTTACTAACCCCCTACTCTTATGCATGATAAATCTGCAATAATAGTTTTACTGGAGTTTAGTATCACAGTTATGTGTAGTGTCATTTCAGTTACATTCACTGCAGTCATTTGCAGTTAAGATGCCACTGGTAAAGAAGCTTATGCAGAGTTTTCTGGAAACATCATATAACTGCAGATCTTCTTCCGTAATACTGCTTCACAGCTGTGATCTCCACCTGAGCACATCTTGATTTCTAAATGAGAACGTCAGTTTGCTTTCAGTGTCTGAGACATTCAGTGGTGTGGAAGACACCTTCATAGTTGTGTGACTTTAAAGGCATCTCTTTAAAAGGGATGTTATTACTACAATTTGGTGCATTAGAAGGGTACTTTTCATTAAGAGTGAAAGTTTCACCTTGAAAATTCGGTTTCTCATGCTCATTTAGAATCAGAATATATGGACTGAATTTCAGACTTTGCATTCTGTCTAGCTGTTAACCATACTAAGGTTGTGCATGTGGCATTGTGATGTGAAACTGGGATTATACTTCATCCTCCATATGAAATTTGGACTTTTTCTCCTGGCTGCAATTATGGCATCTAGTGTATGTGTCGGGGCTGCATGGGGGAAATGTTGGAAAACCTATGTTCTTGAGTCATCAAAGTTTTAAGTTATTGTTAAATGATTCTATTGTTGGATAGGAGTCTTTTGATTAGGATTCTTTAGAGATACTCCATCCTCACCTTCTGATAGTCTTAAAATTGTTATGAGTAGAAGTTACTTTTGTGTTGCCATCCTTTTCTCAGAGAGTCTCAAATGCTGGATACAGAACCATTTCAAAGATTTAGATTTTCTGAATGATGATGCGATGCATAGGAACACTTTCTTAATTAATTCAAGATGTTTTGGGTACAAATGGTTTTTAACAGAGAAGTGTGCTGCAAAATCCACATTGGTAATTCAATTACTGTTTTTAAAATGTAGTATTTTACAAAACACCTAGGGTAACTAGACATTTCCTCTAAGAAAACTCCAGGGGAATGGGAAAGTCAGTACATCTATACAAGGAATATATACAAGGAATATACAAGGAATGTCAGAGCCTCATTAGCTGTCCTTTTCTGCTGGGTGTAGAGTCTAGCTTCTGCGTGCCTTTCTAGTTCTCAAGTACCCAGCAGTTTTAGTGTGTCTTGGGTCATCAGATAATTAAAATATGCATACCTTCAATAGTATAAAACTCATCAGAACATGCATGCAAAAATTTAGAAGCCGATAGCCATCTGTTTGCTGCTTTGAGGAATTGTTTCTTTTTTTATTATTATTTTTTCCCTTATGAATAGCACCTGTAAGTATCGAGAACAGCAACGCCAAGCAGAACGTAAGCTCTAAGCAGAAAGGAGGGATAGGCCACGCAAATACACTTTTGTTTGAATGAAATTGAGGTTGTCTGAGTATGTTTTCTAAACTCAGCCAAAACTTCTGCTGGAAAAGCTCTCACTAATGCATTAGCTACTCCATCATTTCAGGGGATGTTGTATATTCTCATGTCTCTGTCCAGAAAACTACTTGTATTATTATGTAGTGAAGTGGGAATAAATTCCCCCAACATGTTGTACTGTGCTCAGGAAGACTATACTTAACATCAGAGATTAAGATAATCTTTTACCTTTACTCTAAAAGCTATGGCTTTTTAGGAGTTTGGGATTTTCTGCTTATTTACTAATTATAAGTGTATGTTATGACTGTGGTGCTGGAGACTTTAATCTGATTAATAGAGGAAATAAAAATCTTAATGTTTTACTGCTGCTGTTTACTCCTGCGCTTTGTGACTTCATTCCTGAACTTCAGGAGAAACAGGATTGTTTTTGTCTACACTGCAGTTGTTTAAAATTCTCTTTTCTACTCCTGCCTTACACACAAAAAAATAAACTCAGAGAAGAGTTTGGCTACAATTTTCAATATAAGGCTTATCAGTATTTGCTATTAATTCACAACAGGAAAGACCACACAATTATACTAAGAAGTTTTCTACAGAGGTCTATATCAGAGCTTCAATATTCACATCATTGTTATGCTTATCAGGTGCTTAGATTTCAGGCATTTGCCTTCTCTGACTCGTCCTTCTTACCTTCTACAATGTATGTTTAATAAGCAGGCAAAAGCTCCTCTGAGCTTTACTAGCAGGAGATAATTGTTCTATACTCTCTGCAGTTTCCTCTCCAGCACTATAACATACATCAGTTGCTAATGGTTAATTACTTTGTGCACTTGCAGTTCAGTCTCCTGAGGAGTGAAATTAAATTTTGTGGTTTTAGCCTAGGAGAACACGGACCCAAAACACACACACACACACACTTAAAAGTTTTTCTGAACACTAGTTAAAGCAGTTCCTTGGCACACGGGACAGGGAGTTGCAGGCCTGACTTTTATTCCAGGTGGCACTTGACTTGATGTTTGCTGGTTGCATCGATGGCCAGAACTGTTTCTTTGTGCCTAACACTGACAAGAGTGCCCTTTCCTCTCAATGAAAGACAGTTTATCCACTTCTGCAAGAGGCTGTACATACCACTGTTACTAAATGATTCGGTAATTCAAGAAATGACTCATTCTATCTGAATTTTGCTTGCATTTGCCTGAAACTAACAGTTTTGGCAAGAGACAACTAATCAGCCTTGGAGCACTGTCAGTGCTAGGAATGTAACACTTGAATTCATTCAACCTGGAAAGTTAAGGAGTGCACTGTCATTCTTTGCCCAGACTTAATTGGATAGCTAGTATTTAAATGTGAATGAAAAGAACAATTCTGTTTTACTAGAAGTATTGCTTATCCCTATGTTCATTGTGTAAATTATGTCCAGATATCCTGGAAAACATGATAAACAGAATTGTTTGGAAATATTCCAGTGAAAAGGTTTTCTTAAGAAGATATGTTTTCATAAACTGGAAATATTTTCCTGCAGCATTTTTGATTTTATGAATTTTCACTGAATGGAAATCAGATTCATAGGATCCCTTATCTGGACTCCTGACAGGTTGTCCTAAGAGATCCAGAGATTTTTCAGGTTTTTTTTACTTCTGAGCAAACGATGTTGATGTTCTGAGAAAAATTGGGATCAATTCTTGAAAAATGGAAATCCTCTTTTAATAAGCTTTTTTAAGGCATATTATTTTCTGTTTTCATATCTGGCTTCCAAAGTAACTTAGAGAATGACCTCCAAGAGGTACTTTAAATTTTGGAAACTGATGATGGCCACTTAAAACCTTTATAATACTACAGGCAACTGCACTTATGTCAGCATACAACAATAACAACAGAACTAACAAAAAAAACTCAAACAAAAGAAGTCCCAGATGCTTTTTCAGATACAGAAAAACTTTCAACTTTCAGGAAATACTTTTTGCCAGACTTTTTGTCTGCTTTGGTAAGTTTACCTGATATGCCCATGCCAGTTACAAATTGTTTCTACTAGAGAGTAGGCTTTATCTTATGATTTGTATGATTATCAGTAATGATAAAAACCCAGCAGAATAAAAGGCTTTTTTTCCCAAGCTGGATAGGGAGCTGAATTAGCATTATTTTAATTCTGAGAGCAACTCTCTCTTCATCTTCCTTATGTCATAGAAGAGCTGCTGCTGAGATATTTTGCCATCTTTTTCCTTCCTATAGGACAAAAGTACCTTGACCTCCTCCTCCTCTCTTTTTCAGTACAAACAATTAGTATGAAGTGTTTATACTGTTCTGAGACTAAAAACCACAAAAAGCCACTTGTCTATAATTCATTTTTCTTTGACTTTGATGAGGGCTCTTCCTCTTGAATTCACAAGGAGACAAGCTGGCCCAAAACTTATTTCCCTTGTAAAAGAAGCAAAAACAGCAACCCTCAAACCTGAGTGGTGGAGGAATCAAAGGACATTGGGGTTCTTTCCAATTAAAAAGAGGAATATGTTTGAGGGAAATAGAAAAGTTCTGAAATTTTTAAAGGAATTTCTAGCCAGCTGTAATAAAAGAGCTGACTTCTAATATTTTCCTGTTTCTTTGAAGCAAAGTTCTTTAGCTTCTCTAATGCGAGGTTGCAAATATCAGGAAGAGAACTCCACAGTAATTTACCAGTGCCTGGAAACACCTGATAAGTTTGCCATATGATTATTCTGTAGACAGTTACAGTTCTGAGTTTCAGCTATGCAACATTTCAGAGTGAACTACATCAATTTACACTACGGTGCTATCTGAGGTTTCCCCTCAGCTGGTTTTAGTAGGACTAGGCATCCTAGGCAAAGTATGTGTAAACTTTGGGCTACTGTCTAGCAGCTCAATGAGAAAGATAGAATTCCTCTTAAATGTGCATTTCACAGAATCACCACCTTTAAATTAGTCATTTAAGAATCAGGTTGGCTGCATTCAGTTGTTTCAGCCTATAAACAACTGAGCTGAGCTTACTCCACAGACAGATGGGAAGGCTGCACTACAGTTCAACAGAATAACACATAGCTTTTTGTTGTACAACTCTCCTAACGATCTGCTCTGCCTGGCATCCCACTTCCTTGGGGCCCCAAATGTATTTGAACTGGTACTGTATTAAAAAAGCGTAGAATTAAGTGCTGTCAAGCTAGCTGGTTGTCTTTGATTACTTCCTCTTAGAAGCAAGAATTAGAAGAGAAGCCCTTTAATACTAACTTTTTGCTCTGAAAGAAGAATTTCTTCGTGCTAAACCTCTCCTGCAAATACTATCAGACAGACCTATTTTTTAAATATTTTTCTACTGTGACTGCTTTAGAAAGGGCAGTATTCTGAAGTTCTCTGCAATTTATTTCAGCCATTCTGCATGACTAAGACATTCTGTAAACTCAGAGCTTGAATATAGATTAAGGTAATGTGATAAACTGTGTAGAACATGATTGATGAAAAAATGGTTAAATGGGCAAAAAGATCTGGAAAGTGAGTGAATTTGCACCAAATTCTAAACATTTTCACTGTCTATTATTATTTTGATTAATTAATATAAGCACCCTTTGTTTATTTTGTTTCATTGAGAGGGAAGACGACAGAGCATATGTTGCTTGGATAACCTTCTCTTATTTTACATTTAAAATTAGAGTCGGTACTCTTAAATTGTAAGACTTCATTTTCTAGAACATTTATAAAGATTTAGCTTCCTAAGTACGTCAAGTTATTGTCTATAAAAAAACTTCATACGTTCATACTGATGAAGAAAATCACAACTCTGGGCCCCAACTTATGCAGACTTTGTAAGCCTCTGAATCAGACAAAGTGGCACTCATCCTAAATTTTCACTGAAAGTAGGTTTTTAGTTTTGTTTAGAGAGTGTAGTTTCATTGGAAAGTATTTCTGGTTGGAAACATTTCTGACTTTTTAGCATAGAAGTTGTAGCATTTGTGTTGGAAGATCATTCTTTGGTAAGAATACTTCCTCAGCAAAAAGACATCATCACTTTAAAAGATGACAAATATAGCAACTGTTTTCCATTTGTAAATAAGTAAGCTGACATAAAGTACAAGAGAAATGTGCTTTAACGCTTTCCCAACATTTTTTTTTTTTTCAAATGAGAAACAGTAACAAAGAGCTATGGAGAATATTTTTCAACTTTCTAACTGATTCTTAGTGGCCAAGGTTGGTAGGCAACCTCTGTGACAAAAGACAGAATGCTTCCCCAGAAAACATCAGGGTGGAGCTGAACACTTATAGTGTATTTTGTGCGTGTGTGTGTATTATAGTCTCATTTACTCATTTTACATCTTCCAGTTGGAAAAACAGTTTAAAATATTTGAAGAAAAACCTAATGAAAAATACAATTTCAAAAAAAATGCAGTTGGAACACTAATTCAGACTTGGTCACCTTTTGCAAGTGAATCGCCTCCTTACCAAAAATTACATAAATATACTGCAGACAACACAAAGTTGGGCAGCAGCATTGATCTGCTTGAGGGTAGGAAGGCTCTGCAGAGGGACTTGAACAGCCTGGATCGATGGGCAGAGGCCAATTGTAGGAGGTTCAACAGGGCCAAGTGCCGGGTCCTGCACTTGGGTCACAACAACCCCATGCAATGCTACAGGCTTGGCTGGAAAGCTGCCTACTGGAAAAGGACCTGGGGGTGTTGGTTGACAGCCAGATGAATATGAGCCAGCAGTGTGCCCAGGTGGCCAAGAAGGCCAATAGCATCCTGGCTTGTATCAGGAATAATGTGGCCAGCAGGACTAGGGAAGTGATTGTCCCCCTGTACTTGGCACTGGTGAGGCCATACCTTGAATACTGCATTCAGTTTTGGGCCCTTCACTACAAGACAGACATTGAGGTGCTGGAGCATGTCCAAAGAAGGGCAACGAAGCTGGTGAAGGGCCGGAGAACAAGCCTTAAGAGGAGCGGCTGAAGGAACTGGGGTTGTTTAGCCTGGAGAAGAGGAGGCTGAGGGGAGACCTCATCACTCTCTACAACTTCCTGAAAGGAGGTTGCAGCAAGGTGGGTGTCCATCTCTTCTCCCAAGTAACAAGCGAAGGACAAGAGGAGACGGCTTCAAGTTGTGCCAGGGGAAGTTTAGATTGGATATTAGGAAAAATTTCTTAACTGAAAGCATGGTCAGGCATTGGAACATGCTGCCCAAGGGAACTGGTTGAGTCCTCAATCCCTGGAGGTATTTAAAGACATATAGACATGGTGCTTAGGGGCATGGAATTAGCATTAGGGGTGGAATTAGCAGTGTTTATGGTTGGACTCAATGACCTTAGTCTTTTCCAAGCTAAATGATTCTATGATATAACCCTTGCCATAAAAAAATGCTTTTACGTTTCAGAAAGAAACTATCAGAAAGGTAATGATGTCTGCAAGAGGTTCTTTGCTGCTATTATATTTTACTTGAGAGGTAATGGAAAAATCTAAAATTTCAAGATACAATAGTGTATTTAATGTCCTACACTGGTCTTTCACTGAGACAGAAAGGCCTTCTTCAGCAGCTTGGTTAGCTGTATTTAACTAATAAGTCTATATGAAATTATTATATCAATAAATTATTTGTTAGATTAAATCAAGTCAAATTACCGAAAGAAAATTCTCAAATGAGGGCTAAATGCTGGGACTTCAAACAGAAATCAGTTCTCAGTTACAATCTTTGTTATGGTGTTTGGGTGCTATATATGTAGGTTTTTGCTGGTTTTAAAAAAATAATCTTTAAAGCTGTGTGTTTCATGAATTCCTTATTGTGCTCCATTCTGCCGTATACTTTACTTACAAGTTAAATTCTCTGTGAAGGAAATAAAAAATTGTTGTTCATGAGCTCTGCAATAAAATAGTTTCTTTTGTTGTACGAGCCAACAATTTTCAAGTGAATAGGGCCTTTATAAAACATATTTTAACACTCCTGTAGATTAATAATGTGTTAGCAGAAAAAGACATGTTGAGCTTAGCTCAATTATCCTTCCATCCCAATTATACTGTGACATTAAATCTTGTGACATTTAATAAGAAAGGCCATTTCACCCATGGCTGCCTCAACTGCTGACAGTTTATGCAACACTGTTCCCTCCTAAGAAACTATTCTAAATGAAGGTGGCTTTCTCACATGCTGATAGGTCTAGCTGCCCATGTAAATTAAGTAAGATGCAGCAAAATATATAAAATTGTTCATCTTGCTATTACCTGATGCCTTTGACTACAGAAAGAGGAATTAAGCAGGCTAACAAATTCTTTTTGTGATTGCAATAGTGTTAATGGGCTAAAATAAGAAGGAACCAAGGTACAAAATAGCAAAGTATTTGCATGTAGATATCTCTCATTTCTTTATAGTATTTCACATTTGTGAATACAAATTCACAGGTTTAAATATCTCCCTTTTTTATTAAAAAACTGCTGTTAAACAAAACTTTTAGTGACACGACTAAATAAGCCACTGAAGTAAACCTAGTGTTGTCTTCCTCAAGGCAGAACTGAGTGACAACCTTTAGGACCAGCTCAAGATTCTTTCCAGGACAGCAAGCATACACACTACTTACCATAGCTTATAGGCAAAGATATCTCAGCTAGCTGCTCATCTGGATCCAAAACTAGAAGATGTATAGCTTAGTCCATATCTGAAATAACTAGCCTTGCTGATAGGCAACTGGCTTCAGGATTTGAGCGAGGATCTCCATGTAGCACCAAGTAACATATGAATACATCAGCTGGCTCTGTAGAGGTCTTGAGGATTTTTGCAGCAAGTCCCGCTGTGTGGTGGTGTAAAACAATGCTAAAACCATTTCAATTAACTTCTACCTCTAAAAGTTGCAAGTATGTTTAAAGTCAGGTGTATTTAAGATCATAATTTTCATATTTTCAGATAACTATGGAGTCACACACTTCAGTAAATGGCTTAGCTTTCAAAAAGAGTCTAACAGCAATTTATTTTACTCCTTTATGAAATATAATTTTATGATAATGTGGCACATCTGGTCTATTGTTTAGGTAGGACAGATGTTTCAAATCAAATATCCAAGCACTGAAGAGCAGGATGTTTGCCGCAGGTAAAACCTCTGTGAAAGTCACAAGGACTAAAGGATTGCATCCTGCCTGATTAAGACTGGGTAAACTAATTCAGGTCCATGCTCATGGTAGAAATACTATATTTTTCTATGGGATATTCTGCCCAGCAATAGCTATTTTGCAGTTTTTCTGTCATGTTACACCAAAAAGTATAGCAAAATTGGGTAACAAAAAGCAAAATTAAAAGCTTAATCTTGTCAATCTTTTCAAAGGATAAGAAAAAAGCAGCTAAATTTTAACTACTCCATACTATGAAAATCACATGCTTTTACGGATTTGTGGGTGGAGAGAACGGTGCGTGACTTCATGTGTATTGGCAAAAGTTAATCCAGCTGCTCCAACTTCAGGGCATGCCGCAAACTGCTGTGCAGGATGGATAAATGAATGAATCGTTGAGCCATGATCTTCATCCTTCTTTGAAAATCATCGTTATTTTCAGTACCAAGTCATAAAAAATAATTTCTTTTGGTAGAAAATGCCTGTACAGGAATAAGCACTATACAAAATCCTCTGAAAATATGCTTTATAGAAAACACAGTGCCTTCACTGAAGGTGCCCCTGGCAAGGACTTTATGCCAATATCAGATATCATGCACCTCTTCATGTAATATCTCTATAAAGCATTCATGGCTAATATAGAAGATGGCAAAGTGTTTACATTTATGGCAGGAGTAGATAAAATGCTAGGAAACCACAACCAATAAAACATACTAACCAGATAAAAATTGCAGGGGGGGGGGTGGGGGAGGACACACACAAAACAATTAAACTAAGGTCTCCCTCTTAATTGTGGTAGTTCTAAGGACAAGAGAGAAGGAAGAGAAATATTCCAAAGCCCAAGCCCATTTTTCTCTTTTTATTTCCATTTCTTAGGGATAAATTTATGTTTATAGGAAGAGTCAGATTTTACTGCACATAGAGTACTGAAGCTAAATGCCACCAAAATTTCTTTGGCACAGCTGTAATTTCTTTAGAAACCAAATACATAGCTAACACTTGTGAGCATTTTAATGACAGGATGAATAGATTTGCAAGTGTAAAAAAGCCACAGGGACAGGGCTAGCTGTTGGCACAGAGCAGTCAGCTGCTCACTTGAAAGCCTGTTACCTTTGCGTCTGCTGGGCGAAATGGATGCTGACTTCAGATGCTTGCTCCCTGCTTGCACAGCCCTCCTCAGCTGACATTCTGGTCCCTGGTGTCCTTCCAGCAAGGAGGAGTCAGAGCTACCCGTGGCGGTGGCACACAGGTACTGTCCCTACCTCCCTCTCCTCTTGGGGCTGGTGGCAGCAGCAGAAAGCCCTGCTTCCTGGGACCTTCTCACCATGCTCTGTGGTCCCTTCACCCCTGCAAAACCCACAGGGGCAGCATGGGTGCAGAGAATGGAGTCCATAGGAATGGATTTTGTCATGGCATTTCGTCGTTTTCTGCTACAGCAGAAATTGATTGAAGTTCTCAGTCTTGTGCTAACACCTATAGTAACTAAGCCTGACTCACACAAACTCTGCAGGGCAATATCCAGCCTGTCTAGGGGGAAGGAAGAAGAGGTTCTCGGAAATGGGGCAGGCTGCAGTCCCTGTACAGAGAAAGGGAGAAGGTGAAGCTGTACCAGTCAGCTCCCTATCTCTTGTCCTGACATGCACTGACCTCTCCTAGCCAATTCCTCAAATCTTCCCTTCCCTTCCAAGCCTTCCCCTCTCTCCTCACTGACTGAGCCCTGCTCCACCAGTGTTCTAAAACTGACCTTTGCCATTCCAAGACAATCACCTGTTTTCTTCCATTGCCAAAGGGCTTCAGGTTGGTTTTGGCTTTATATCTCCATCTTTCTCTAATCATAGGTGTACATTAGAAAACTATTTTTAGAACTGCATCAGCTACAAATGAAGACCAGTTGGGGTTTGGTGTTTCCCCCCAGTCCCCCTGTGTACTATTGCTCCTTCAGTAATTACACTAGAAGTTAGAGATAATTTAAAAAAAAAAAAAAAAATCATGTAGACACCCCTTTACATCACCACCCTTTCTCCTATTACATAGGAGAACAGGGCGCAAGGATTAGCTATTTCTTGTTTATGCATCTAGAGATGCAACAGAATCTCCACCCCAAAAAGGTATGGTTTTTATCATTTCAATTCAGAAAATAAGTAGAAGTAGTTTGGAGCCTTGGTATAGTATATTTGAGTCTCTGCCAAATAACAGCAACCTTTTTTGAGAAATATCAACACTCACATCAAAGGGCTTCAGTTTGTGGGCTGTTGTTGCTATGGCCTTTGAACAAGGGCAGAAAAATATTTTGATTTTTGAATGCGTATCGAGCAAGTTTTACATTAAAATGAGAATTCAAGATTTGATTCTACCTGTATATAAGCCCGTGGGAAATTTCCCTACAATTTTTATGTTTTGCAATTGTAGCTCTGATTTCTATTTTGGCTTCTAGATGTCCAAAACTGGTTCATTAATTATATTCTAGAATTATAACAGAACTCTCCAGATGTAACATTTTGTTAAATTCTGCTTTCTTTTCAAAAGTTATTCTTCCATTATGATCATAAATGCTTTTTACACCAGGATTCTAGAATCATTTGCAAAACTGGAAAATAAAATCTGTCATTTTTCCTGTTCTGCACAGAAATTAATGTAACAGAGTGTTTAATTTGAAAGAGCACATAAGCAAAGTGTTGATTAATTGTTTTAACAATCAACATGACTGGGAGATAGTAGTAGAACTTTCTTGATATGTAACTATCAACAATGCAATTTTTGAAGGGGATAATGATTACCTGTGGAAAAAAAAAGAAATTCCATCTCTACCATGCACCGACCTGCAAATGTGACATGTATGTAATTTGTGCTAGAGCTGAAGGATTGTACCTTTGAGGTAGATGCCATAAAAACTTAAAAAAAAAAACAAAACACATCGTTCTGGCATGCATAGTATAATATAAAATTGCAGGTCTTGATAAAAAAGTAATTGTAATTACTTTGAGTAGCCTTGTATTGCTCTTCTGTTCACTAAAACCTAATTACTGATAAATAACTTGAAGTAAGTCTATTTTCTCCTTGTTGTAGCTGAATGACATTAATGGACATTATGGTCTGATTTCGCTTCTTACAAAGTCTATGGCAATTTGTCAGCTTTCATTTAAATTCTAATCCCTAGAAAACTTCCCTCCTGATATCTAGCACAGCACCTTTTAATATATCCCTATTATTATCAATCTATTAACATGACATAAGGCATGCTCAGAGAATTAAAACTACCCTTTGCTATAAATTAACATATACTGCTGGGACTTCCCTTTATCAAACACTGAGTTGTGAGTGACATAATTGTTAGAAGCGAGGCCAAGTCCGTAGGCAGAGAGAATGTATTTTATTGGACCAACTGGCACAGTAGGGTGGGGGTGGGGCTGTCAACAAACCTAGCAAATTTTATGTTCCCAAAAGCACATCTCTTTTACCCAGCCATGTCAGCTGAGTTTAGCAAAATACACTCTCTTCCTACAACCTCGCCTTCTTGGATTGTCACAGATAAAGCACAACTGCTACAAACATTTTCAAGTAGCGATGATGCCATGGAAACATGCATAAATATTTTTTTTTTTTGCCTGTAGTGAGGCAACATACATCTACTAGGAGGGTTCAGAAAGTATTCCACAAAAAAAACAGTTCCTGCAAATACTACTCCCCTGCTCAAGTCCCCCTGCAAAATTTTACAATTTCATATTTAAAATTTTTAATTAAAGGTATCTCTTTTGTTTAACACACAAAAAAGATTTTATTCACCATTCAGGAAAATTGGGAAATAAGGCACACTAAGTGCTGTCAAGTACTTTCAGACAACAAACCTACTTTGACCCCATTCAACTATTCCAATCCTAGATGATGAATGTAATACGAGACTTCGCTCGTGAAGGTCATGTGAAGAATACAAGGAAATGGACTTTAAATGGCTAGACCAGTATGTAGCAACTGGAATAACAGAAAAGGCACATATTTTGAGCCTTTATTTTAACTGGTAGCTTCCTTTAAGTAGCTTTATTTCCTAGATAGTAAAATAGACTCCCAAAACTATTTCAGTACAACTTTCCACAGCCCTTTCCTCTAGTTTTACTGTCTCCTTTCCTACAGCAGTAGAACTTGCCATAGGCTTACTGTTTCCATAAACATTGATAAGTGTTTTCTCTTCACATACAAAGGAAGGTGCAAGTGATTCCTTTTCAACAGCCTTCAGCTGTGCAAGCAAACATTCATTTGTAATGTGCAGGAGGGCCTGTTTGCATGGAACAGGCAGGCGGCTGCTAGTGTTTGGAGTCACACTGACTTTATCCTTTGAAAACATGTTCCTTAAAGCTTCAAATGAAGCAACAGTGATACTAATTATGAAATGCTTCAAGATAATGCTGAACAGAGTTCTAAGGCTATGACAATGCAGAAATAATTCACTATAAACATACATCCCTGATCCTAATGCCTGAAGTTGGAAAATATTTATGACCAAGTACAGCTAAGGCCCGATTCCACCACCATTAAAATTGATGGGAATTTTACCCCTAGCTTCCATGGTAGCAGTTCATAAAAATGTATTTACTGGGGAAGGCAGAAGTAATTCATATGTATGACTGCATGAATGCTTATACATATGCATACGGATATTATAGCTCAGTACATTCCTTTTCTTCAAAGTCAAGGTACTTGGGGAAAAAAAAAAGACCCCGACTCTGCCCTTTGTCTAATTTTATGTTTTTACATTCTTATGATATATTTTAGTATCATGTCTTCATGTTTCCCATAAGCTTTCTTTTATGTCTAAAAACACATCAGTAATATCTTCAAGCTCTTCCATTTCTGCTATGAGTTAAATTTATATATATACATTATGGCCAAGTTTCTGTTAAAAAAAAACACTTATCTTTGAAATAGGATTTGAATTGCCTTACTCTATTTAAATGCCAGCAGTAATTGCAATGCAGGACTTCCTCTCATGCAATTTCTTTGACTTTTTAAAACCAAGAATTAGAAGTTTGGTAGCAAATTCAAATGAACATATTACATGGTTTATCTGAAAATGTAGTCAGATTCAATTAAACACAATTAACCTCAAAAACTGCCACCACTTCTGAGGGTGAAAAATATCCCTCCCAGCAGTCAAACCTTCATGCAACGAGAGTCTCTCAACAGGCACATATGTCCTTCAGCCCAGAGGGACTGACTGCTGAGCTCCTAAATGCCCACATTGTCCAGTTAACATCACTGCAGGTAATTTGTGCAAATGAAGCACAAGGACTCTTCATCTTTACAAGAGTTTCTTGTGCTTAACGGGTAGAGGAATCAAAGGACCAGTGAATCGTAAGTTGTATGGGACTGATTAGGTGTATCTGGGAAGAAGGGAGGCAAGAGATGTAAACTACTTCAGTATGAAAATGGTAATCATAGACCAGTTCTGTACCTTAGAAAAGGATTAACTTTTTGTCTCTACAAAGATAGAATTAACAAATCCAACTCCTAAAAATCCAAAGGCTCAGTCCACTGGAAGATCTTAACAGAATTTGACCAGAACTAAATCAGTAAGACTTTACAGAAATGTTGCAATACACCTGTAGAAGCTACTTTGCAGATCATAAATAACAGTAGGTAATGACATCTTGGCCTCCTTTATGTGCTCCAGCAGTGTAAGTAAGACCTTGTGCTGATTAAAAATAGCTATCTTAGGATACCTTTGCACTCAGGGTCCTCCAGAGGAAAAGACTGAAGAGGCTGGCCCTGCAGGATATCTCAAGAATAAACCTTTTTCAGGATGTAGTGGTATCTTGGCTTTTCTAACTGGACAGTTAGGAGCTGGGAGCTGGAGAAATAATTTGTCTCTACAGATCATCTCCATTTGCTCATTTCCTGAAATCCTGCATTAAGCTCAAGATGCATGACTTTTTATATCTCATTCTAAATCAGCCTGCAGCAGGTACACATTTATGTGAAGTTATATTCCAAATATTCAATTTAACAGAGCCACATGGCCACAGAAAACCCATCCTGTCACTTATGGCTGTCTATCCATTGAATAATTGGCCTAAGCTACCTCTCCGAGTGCCATGCTGAATTTTCCAGCTTTTATTCTAAAACACATTTCCTCAGGCTCGTAAAAAATCTTGTTCCTCTGTAAAATCTGTTTTCTTTTATCTGAAAACCAATTAAAATATCTAGAAGTGTATGTAGTGAAAGTAAGGAGGAATGGATTTTGCCTATTACTATGCTATCTGAGGGGAGGAGATAGAGTTAAGAAGTCTTAAGCCACCCAAAAACATAAAGAACCCTGCTGGTGAACTGAAAGATGGAAAATTAAAAATTTCAGAGTACAGACAGAAAGATTTCAAGTGCCTGAAAGAAGATGATCTTTTAACACAAAGTACCTTTTCAGTGATAGCTATGATGTCAGTTGCATGACTATAATTAATCACTAGCACAACATATGCTGTTAGGCCAACTAGAAAGGATTTCTGAAAAGATGTAACACATTCAAAACACCATCTAACTTCACTAATCTCCAGTTTAATAATATGCTCTGATAAGATTTAATGCTAGTGCTCTTTCAACGAACAGATTTAAGCAGAGAGCCAAGGCTGAAACACATTATTAATATGGGGGAAGAATATTTACATTCAGAAAGGAAAAACATGGCATATATCTGATGGAGTAGTTGATTAAAAAAAGTCCAAAAAATCACGTTACGGTGAAGAGGAAAATGTTGGAAGTATCTGTACAGACAAACTATGAAAAACACTGACATGTAGCATATTCATTGATCCTCAGTAGAGCTGGGTAAGAAGTTTAAGACAAATGAGAAACTTCATTCTAGTCTCTCTGACCACATCTGAATTGCAACCTAAAAACCACCTGACTGTTTTTGCAAGGAAAACAGAACTACTGATATGTCAGCTTCATGACTGTCAACCATGTGCCTAAACTCCCCTGAACAAGCACCTGTATGTCTTTGAACTGGGCAACTCATTAGTTAGATGTCAGCCAGACTATAGCGATAAAAAATGTTCAGTTCTCTCCATTACCTTAATTTGACCTCACATCTTTCCCTCCCAGACATCACCTTAGCCACCATACTCCTGGCTCTTTTAAAGCAGTGTATCTCTTTTTTGTCTGTTTAATACTCATTTCACTTTGAAGGGGTAATTTCCCAGATCTGACAGTTACCCTCTGTCTCCTGCCCTCTGTGAGTGTGCAAGTATTTCAAACAAAGTAAAATGCTAAAAGAGGGGTTGAAATGATCTCTCCTGCTCCCTTTTTTCCAAAATCTTACTGCAAGTATTTTTAAAAGGCAGTCTGTCATGTCTATAATTGTCCTGGTTTCAGCTTAATTCATTTTCTTCCTAGTAGCTGCTATAGTGCTGTGTTTTAAACTTAGTATGAGNCTAGTAAATACCAGTCTTGTATTAAAAGTTTTGACTTTCTATTTTCTTGGGAATAAAAGCATTTAATCTAAACCAAGTTGTTGTCTCCTTCAGATCTCCACTTACAGCTGTAAAAAATTAATTTTTCACAGCTTTAGTTTTCAGATATTTCAGATATGTGTGGGGTTTTAACTTGCAACAAAAAAGGATGTATCCATTTGTTCTCTGCATTTCAAATACACAGAATGATGCACAAGTTTATCAGGTAAATAACCCAACCCATCCTTTGTTTTGTATCAGTTTCTTTAGAGATGATCTTTCAACGAAGTAATTGCCAGAGCTTTCTATATCCAAATACTCTGTGGCGCACACAAAGCTCTTCGTCTTGCACTAAGAGACTAAGACTTGGGCACATCTTCACCTACAGTAAACATTAGCATTTCCATTCATCCCTTCAAAGGGTGTCAAGAATAACAATGTCACAGAATCACCCTTTCCATTATCCCCTTAAAAAAAAACCCAAACAATTATCAAATACTAAAGTACTACTGTGAGGTAGCTGAGACCACTAACGTAAAAAGTGACTTGTAGTAGAAAGACATAGAAAATGTTCATAAGTGGCATTTGAGGAAGGGCAATGACACTACTACTTCTATCACAGACTAATTTGTACAGTGAAGTGAAATTATGTTCCAATATGATAACCCATGACTCCTAACAAGATATTAAACAGATGTGTCACAGCTGGTCACTACCTTAAGGTAGCAGGTACATAGTACGCCAAGTACCAAATTAGACTGAATGCTGCATGGAATGCAGGTATGTTTATATAGCATAGTGCTGTTGTAGAAAGATGCAAAGTAATTTCAGCTGCCTTAGAGACCAGAAGCATTACAGTTGTATCAGCATGGCCATGCATCCAAGACATTGATTAAGAAACTTCCTTTTCCCTTTTGTCCCTCCTGCTTAGGACCATCTGACCTGACGTATAGTCATGATCTGAGCATGTTACTAAGTGAGGGTAATACACAGAATCAGATGTCTGGGCCTCCCACAGGCAGCTCTGGGCTCATTCTGCCTGTGCTCTAAGCTAACTGAGTGTAAGTGTACCTTGCTTAAGCAATACTCTGCTCTTGCCATGTCTTGCTGTATTAGCTTGAGCACAGGCCCTTCAGATAAGCATTGACTAGCTCCAGTCCCTCTATGATCCAGGAATGTCTGTCTGAAGAGACTGAAAAGACTTTTGAATACATGGAAATTTTTTTTGTCCTGTATTGAGGAACACTTTGAAAGTTGTGGCTGTTCCATGAGCCAGCCTTTTTCAAGTAAATACAAAAGTAACAGGGTAAATTAACCATGCTTGTATGAGGCTTAGTCCAAGCAACAGGTTGTGCAAGGCACTGCATCCAACCAGCTCCAGCATCTTTTCTTGGTATTGTATTGGTTTTGGTTGCACTGGACTGGGGTGCTATAATGCATTGTTGGAAGCTCATGAGAGACAAATTTTAGTGTCCCAACTAAAATACTTCATTAATTACAGGCCTCTGTGGCTTATCTTAGCCCTTGCTGTACAGTACTTTATGATGCATATACAAATGGAGTGCAAACAGCACACAGCAATATCTAAATTTTCCCCCAATATGTAAAAAGGCATGCATATGTTGTCTTCTTTTGTGGTGATACTTTTAAAACATGATTTATTTTAGCTGACAGGAAGACACTTTAATAGTATTTAAAGGTGTAGCATAAAATTCTATATTTAGATTCTAAAATGCTGCAAGATAAACAAATCTAAAATGTTTTCTATAAATATGCTTTTATGATAATATCTAGGGTTCCAAAACTGTACTCTTGGGGAAAAAAAAAAAATCTATTACCCAGCAACTTTTTTGCAAGTGTTTTCTAAATAAATAGTAGCTACATATGTGACGAATACAGCTTTATCACCAAAATGTTGCATTTCTGTGTTGATACTAATACAAAGCATTTTTATTTAATTGTAATAGCAAAAGTTGTTTGTACATTCTGGTGTTGAGTAACAAAGACTTTTAAAGTGTAAGAGAGACACAATAACTCACAGTCTAATGAAAATGGAAAAAGAACAAGGCAAAAAAGAGCAATATTGGGAGATGAAGAGAGGAAGAACTCGCAGAAATTTTTTAGGACAGATATAAGAGAAAGAAAAAAGGGGCACAGGAGATAAGTATGTGCAGTTAGTAGACAGGAAATTTAATTCTGACAAGATATAAGGAGAAGCACTAAGGAAGACATCATTTGTCTAGTTCGAAGAAAAGGAGGCTGAGGGGTGACCTCATTGCTCTCTACAGCTTCCTGAGGAGGGGGAAGTGGAGAGGGAGGTGCTGATCTCTTCTCCCTGGTAGCCAGCAATAGGATGCATGGGAATGGTTTAAAGCTACATCAGGGGAGGTTTAGACTGGACATTAGGAAACATTTCTTTACTGAGAAGGTGGTCAAACATTGGAACAGGCTTCCTAGAAAGATGGTTGATGCCCCAAGCCTGTCAGTGTTTCAGGGGCATTTGGACAATGCCCTTAATAACATGCTTTAACTTTGGGTCAGCACTGACTTGGTCAGGCAGTTGAACTAGATGCTTGTTGTAGGTCCCTTCCAACTGAAATAGCCTATTCTATTCTAAAATGAAAGAAAATGGAAAAATCAAGGAAACAGGAAGGAGAGAGGACTGACAAACAGAAGGGCAGGAAAGGAAAACCAAGGCAAATACAACTGTTCAAGGCAGTTCTGACATGGTGAGGGGAGTGAGTTAGGAAAGAGCTTGATCTTCAAGAAGTCAGAGAGGACATAAGTGAAAACAATAAAAAAGGGAAGAAAGTTTCAGTAAGGGCTGTGGGGGGAAGGTAAGTAAACATTATGGAAACTGCCCTGTCATGACAGGGCAGAAAAAAGGACAGGACAGCCAGCAGCAGACCTGGAAATAAGAACTGGTAGCGAAGCATGAGGAAGGGAGAATGAAGTTTGCTTTGCAATGTGCTGTTTTTGTGATGATGGTATGACATAGAGGAAAAATATGCAGGGAAAATAGCTGGATACTCAACCTGAGTGAGGGATGAATGATGAAGTGTTGGGGAGCTGGATGTTACTGCTTTTCATTGCGACTTTGTAACTAATTAACATGTCAATCTCCTGTGGGATAAGGCAGTGTTTTCTAAAGCTGAGCTGGACATGATATCCTATCAGGCATGTGTGGATGCTTTGCACTGTACACCACACAGATATAACCTCCCGCACCCCGTGCAATCAATATCTTTTATTTACTGAAGCAACTGTTCTTGTAATCCTAGTCACCTTTGATAGTCCCCCCTGTCAAGTCTCATTTCTCAGTCAGTCGGTGTCCTTCAAGTCATTTCTTGTTCTGCTACCATAACTGCAATTCGTGGAAAAACTGGATTATGCTATAGGTAGTCATATCTATTTGGACATGGATTTTAATGGATAGTCTGAGTTTAACATTAGGTTAAACTCAGGAACACACTAATTGAGTATGAAGTACAAGACAGAAAAGACAACAAATAAGCTTCACATTCGAACTAGAGTTTGCTTGCTAACAGGTGCAGAGAGGGTTCTCATTACCCTATGAAATTCAAGAATCAGATTGCTTACAGGTTGTTCCTGCCCAGGATAAACAGACCTGCCTCCCTATTTGCTGATTTGGACACCATCAGCGTAATCTCATGGGGATCAACTTGATAAGCTACAGCTACTTCGATAGAAGAGATCTCTTCCAGCTAGGAAGACCAAGATGCCCTAAGTCAAGAGGCTCCTCCCACATCTCCATTTCCTTGATGCTTACACAAGCTTTTCATTTATCTCCTGGTTTAGCAGGAAATATTGTTTTTTCTGTTTGCTGAATTTGCACACAAGCTTCTGTGCCTCCATATGCTGCACTCATGCTTGTACCCCAGGCAAACTCAACTCCCTGAAACCCTAGCTAATTATGGGGGGAGGCCATCAGACACATAGAAAAGCTCATATCACTCAGCTTCCCAGTGGCCTGTAACCTCACCCATCGTCGAGCTGAGGAGGGGGCCAACTAAGATCAGAGAGTGCCTAACAGCAGTTTTATACAGGCTTCTGGTACTCACTACTGTTTTCTGCTGTACAGTGTAGCTACAGCATTCATCCAAGGAATGAGAATGAACAGCCTTTCAAAAAGTGCTCTTAAAAAATAATAAAAAAAAAAAGCAACTTTTATTCAGGTAAAGGATTCAAATTTTGCATCCCTAGTGACACGTGAGGCAGAGATATCAGCTAGGAAAAAAAGGAGCAAAAGCAAAGATGTTCTTAATGATACAGAAAAATTCTAATTAAAATGTCTCAGCAAGCATTGAAATTTATTTTCCACTGATATTATGACATGCATACTGGATTTAATGTGTAATCAGTGCTAATCCGTTCCAAGCTTTGCAATATCAGCAACATTTAAGGCAGACCACAACCGGAATTACACAAATAATGAGGACAGCTCAGAAAGAGAGTTTAGAAAGTTCCTTTAAATACCATTCAAGACAACAGTGAGATTAAAAGAAATTCTGTGACCTCAGAAAACTGTCGGTCTCACTTTTCTGTCTTGTTCTCCTTCAGGCCTAATTGACATCTCTGCAGCTGGGTGCAGTATCTGTTCTTTTTAACAAAATGTCAATATTGGGGAAATATGTGTCAACACAACTGCTATAATTCTTTAAATCATAACAATAAGGATTCCTTATTCCTGCCTACAGTCTTGTGTGACTGTAGAAACCTAATTTCTATTGTTTTACTGGAAAGGAAAACACACATAGTTTTAAAGGACTTTTTGACCTTTCTTGGTCCAGTTGCTGCATTTGTTCTTTATAAACAGATACACACATACACTTTTTAAGATGTCTTAGGATGAACACATTGTTTAATATGATCATTTGCTTGTAATTTAATTGATGCTTTTCTTCTGAAAAGCCAAAACAGAAGCATCTACAATTGTTTATAATGATCCAGCTTCAAATGACCTACAGTTACTTATGTGGCTTTATTTTAAAAAATAAATCTCAGTAGTTTTCTTAAGGCTCGTGGGGCTTGTTGAGCAACCAGTTAATTATTTTTCATAGTTTCAATGGATTTAGTGTCTGCTGGATCAAAACCTGTGTCCAAAAGACCATAAGGCCTGACCCTGTGTGGAAAATAAATCTCAAGCTGCAATCATGAAAAATATAATTTCTCCCTTTTCTACAAAAAGCTTACCAAGAAAGTCCAATGAATTTCAGAAATATGTAGGGACACTTCTGTTAAATTACATGGAAATCTGAATATACAAACTCCTTCATCATCTTCTTCCAAAGTATTCTAAAATCCAAGTCAAGTGTATTTTAATGTTGCACCGGTACAGACCTGCTTGCTTCTCTAAAAGGCCACTAAAATGCCACTGAAGTTAAAATGGATGAGTTAACCTTTTGAGAAGTACTCACAGCACCACAATTATTCTGACCTTTGACTGTACAATCCTTTAACTTTGCTAGCTATTCATTCAATGCCCATTTGTATTTTTTAAAATTATTACTACATTATTGAAAACATTTGTTTGCCAATCCATCACTATGACATGTAGCAGTTTGCAAGAATGAAGTATTTTGGTACAGGCAGTTTTAATTATTTAACCAATAATAAATAAGGCAAGGACCTAGATGTGGGGGAAGCAAAAACTACAGGAGTGGCAGAAGCCCATGGACAATCAGCATGAGTTATTTTTAAAACCATCTTAATGCATAAAGCTGTTTTGATAGATACATAGGTGTTGAGATTAAAAAAAAAAAAACAAACACAAACAACAAAAACAAACCTCCTCTTCCCACCCACCCCACTCCCCCCAAAAAACCCCAAAAAACATGATGCTGGTTATGGCTCATCCTTCGGCAAGAAGGAGAGAAGAAAGTCTCATCTCCCTAGCCTTGGAGCCTTCAATTCAGCTGTGAGAGGAAGGGAACAGGCCACATCCCAGTAAAGCCTGTAGGGCTAAGGTAGAACAGGGATTCTCACCTTGATTCTGTTCATAATAAAAAAGGTATTTGCATTGCTCAGCAGTAAAATGTTATCAATAGTCTTGTAACAACAGCCTATCCCCAAACTCCTTCCAAGTCTGATGACTGATAAGGCAGTAACCTATCTCCTCTACTGAGAACAATTAACCTGTTGAACTTGATCAGCAGCCTACTATGTGAAGCACTGGTGACAGTACATTTTGGTCAGCAAAGTGACTGCAAAGCCCAAGTGACCTCTTGGGCAGTTGTGCATGTCCAGAACAGTTTTTCTATATGTCCCCCTCTCTGAGTCTAGAGGATGTAAGTTCATAACACCATTTCAGAGAAAAACTGTCCAGGCCGGAAGGTTGAGAAAGTCAGAACATGGATCTGCCCAAATGCCATGTGTGAAACATACTCCTAATGGGAGAGGAAACAGACTCTGATACCTAAAGGAAATATAAAAATCAGATGTGAAATTATCACGTGCAGCCCGTAGAAGAGCATAACAGCAGAAACAAAACAAAACTAGTACTTATATTAAGTTCCACTAGCCATGGCAGTACTTTTAACCTATTTTTCTTCTCAATACCAACCAGTCAACAAAAGGTCTTAAAAGTCACTCAGGTGCATTGATAAATATTAAGGCCAGAAGGCAAAAGCATCCAAAACTCAGCAGTGCAGTTACCTACACTTCTGTCAGCACTTCCTTATCAACTGTAAATTTTTTATGCCATTTGAAACAGCAAAATGGAGAGATGTCAGTTTGAAAAGAATGCAAATTAGACAACTTAAGCAAAGTGAGGAAAAACAAAATGTATCATGACCCAGTGTTGTGGTTTAACC
>VZTL01036775.1:0-15938 GCA_013400535.1 Scopus umbretta
AGGAACAACTTGGTAAATTTTAATCAACAACTCTGAAATAACTGTATCAGGCTTTAAAACAGTTATGAAATGCTAGATCCTTGGACATGGGAAGGCAACCATTCACCAAATCCAGGGGATGACTTCATTGCAAGTGACCAAAACATCAGCACCTCAATCCTTATGTATTATTATTTTTTTCTTTTTAAAATTGGTACTGCCACTATATGAACAAATATGCCCTCTAGGTACATCAGAAACTGGAAACCTTGTCAGTTTAACTCTCTGTTGTTTCAATAAAGTGCAAGGAAGCCCAGGCATGAATATTCATTATCTTGAAACCACACGTTCTGGACAGAGCACATCTGACCATAGTGCAAATCCCCCAAGAGTGAGGAATATTACATGGGACTTTAAAATTATTCCAGAACCTTTGGGACTAGATTGTGGTTCAGATGATAAGACTATGCAAGCAGAAAAAGAAAAGTAAGATATCTCATATGGCCCTCTGCAAATTGTTACTGTGCCATGGTAGGTGCATGTTGCATAGCCACTCATTTTTAAGCAAAATATGTAGGAAAGGGAGGGTGAGGAATGGATGGTGTCAACCTTCTGTGTCCCCAGAGTGCTGGATGGCAGAGATGGCCTGAGGAACATATCATAATTAATGACAGTAAAAGTCACGAGCCTGAAGTGATAAGGAAGCAAAGTGGAATCGAATTTTACGAATGTGAAAGTACTTCTAAGATGGTACAGCTTTCACACCACATTTTGCTGTGGGCTGTGCCAAAGGACATACCAGACCTTTAATGCTATGTAAGAGCTTTCCCAGAGCTAAGCAGACATCAGTTCCATGCAGAATACTGATATAAAATGTGAGGAAATAAAAATATGAACGGAAAACAGAATCCTAATCAACAATTTACTGTGATTCAGGAATAATAGCTAACACCAATTATGATTTATTTTGTCCATTGAATAAAGGGTTTTTTTTCCTGCTACTTTCTTATATCTTATATCTTTTTATTTTGGAGACACATTTTGTGTATTTTCCCTCTACTTTTCTAAGAGGAATGAAACTTTTATCTTTTTGAAGTATGGTCACTTAAATTTAATTGGAAAGATATTAACATTTGCATGTGTTACCAATGTTACTCTTGGAAGTCTTAGTTTCTGTGTTTCTTTCTAAGGAATAGAGACTAGTGCCCAGATTTTATCATACACTGTGTATTGATCAGATTACTGCAATATGTAAGGGCAGTTCTGCTGAGCAGGAGCACCCAGCCTACAACCCTTGGTATGGCAGCCCCTTAGAAAAGTACAGCTCAGCCATCACAATCAAGGTAGAGCAAAGTGTTCCAAGTCAGAAATGGTTGAACATAATGGTGTGTTTGCAATTATTCAAAGAAAAAAAAGTTTAGAATAATTATTTTAAAAAGTGAAAGTCTTGCTGTTCCATAAAAAGATTATGAAACAAATATAGGAAAGCAATTCTATTTCTGATGTTGTGAAGGATGGAATCTATAGATTTCATGAGCCTTTGAAGGAAGTAACCATTGTATCACATTCTCCCTGTAGCAAGCTTCCAGCAGAAATTTCCCCTTAAAATATCTCCATTGACAATAGTGACTTCTATGGAGGACAAAGGAGTTTCCCTAATATTGTACTGCCTAATCTATTTTCTCTAAATAAATTATACTAATCTTAACTGTAATGTTGGAAAGAAGAGGAACATGGATATGTTATTGAAAAGATTACTTGCACTTTTTAATCCTTTTTTACTATTGAGGATAATGTGTATTCCCTACAGAAACTAGAAATAATAGACAATGTCTTACAAGCTGTTTATGTCCATGTTAAAACCAGGCATTGTTAATAAATTATTACTAAGTTTAATTCAGATTAACCAAAGCAGAAGATAGTTAAAACTCCCATTTTTCCTTTTTCTCTAGACTATATTTCAATGTTCCTGACTGCTAGATGCAGGTGTGGGGTTTGTTTGGATTTTTTTTCCATATGAGCTAGGATAGGCAAAGGATCAGCAAAGGTTAATTGAAGACACAAAAGCAACAGAGAGTTTGAATTTCCTACTGCAAATTAGATTAGTCTTAGCTAAGCCCTGTAGGTGCTTGGTGTGTTTAATGGACAGTTTTTCCTCTGCTTTCTTGCTCCAGGATGGGACCAGAGTGGCATCGTCTAGACAGGGGTGGGAAATGACACTGTCACATGGGTGGCTGTGCTTGAGCAGAGGGTAACTGGCAGGCTCATTATCAGGCTTTCCCCCGTTCCTACTAATAACTTTCAGATGCAAAAGACAATAAATATTTTCTTTTTTTTTGCTTCATTTCATTTTATTTCATTATTTTTGTTAAACCTATTTCCTTCTTAATGGCTGGCAAAGTGTAACAAGAGTTTTGCAGTTTTTAAAAGTGTCCTTTCCCCAAAGCATAATTTAAATTAATGCTGAAACTATTTGGAATGTGTTTCCTGCTCTCATTGGCAAGGTAGAGGCTTTTTTAACCTTCCCTTTCTCTAATTTCAATTTTTTCTGAACACTAAAATTAGTTTTCCATTTACCATTTCTGATTATTAATCCTCTGATATACAAAGCCATGGCTTCTCCAGAAGAAATATTTGGCAGGAAATTCTAGCATCCTTGCAATCAGTGGTCTAGATGCCACCCTGTGAATCTTGAGTATCTTTGTTCCTGAAACAAGCAACAATTGCTGTCAACCCCTTGTGCTACATTAACCCATATAATGTGACAGACAGCAAAGGCAGTAACATTTTAGGTTTTAGTGAAAAATCAATGGCAGAACTCCCTTTGCCTCCAACCTGGCTGAAATACCACACACAAAGAGCAACCTTGGGCATATATGTTGCCTGGCTAATAGCAAAACAGTCTGGGAATTTTCTCATCCTACTGAGGAAGCTTAGAGTTTCTTTTGAAAGAAGGGCCTTCAAAAATAAGAAAAATTGTATCTTGTTCTTCAGTTGACCTTACATGTGCAAAATGTGCTTTTTGCTTTTTGCTATAGAAATTTGATTCCATATTTATGAATTGCTTTTAATATTTGAGTGAGACCAGTATTATACATTTTCATATTGTTCATACGGAATAATAAAAATACACAAACTAAATTATTTTAGAAATGCTACTTCTTTTGAAACGCTTCCTGGTGTTGGGCAGAATGTTGAAATTTCTAAAATGAGTAAGTGGTGCACTCTCAGAAATGTAAACAAGTTTTTCTTCCCTTTTATAGTGTAGTAAGTGTATTGTGTTGGTTTTAATTAATCTACTTAGATAAGCAGAAAGTTTCAAAACTGAGTGTTTTCTTCTCAACATATGTGGCAGATACAGTATTAGGGAGCTTGCAGCAAACTCAAACAAGGTCATTATTATATAGAAAGTCTGGAAAGAATCGTGTCCACATCATAAATATTTTAAATACATTTTCAAATTATTTCAAAAATATTTCTTTAAATAATAATTCTACCATGAAAGACACATCATAAAGCTATACTAAATCAGTTCGGAATATTAGAAGAAACAATATTACAAACCTTAGGCATCAAATATAATAATCTGTAAATTTAATTTAGTAGTTTACCAAAAGAAAATATACAATATGTTTAAATAATCAGAAGGAAATTTGTGATAAATGCTAAAGCCAAGTTCATAGATGAGGACTACTTTCAAAGTTATTCAAATATTTTGCTTTTAAAATTGGCTTTTACATAAATATTGCAACTTTTAGTATTTAAGCTATGCTTTTTTGTTATTACTTGATACATAAAATATTTTGATTACAAATAAACAATCACTTGACATCTAGCTTTGAATCTGTTGCCAACGAAGTATGCAAAGTGTCTATTTAATATCATCCTACTCTCATTAATGTATTCATTATTCCATGTAAGAATAGTAATTGTAATAACTTTGAGTGCTATGACAAAGTGAAATGATAATTCATATTCTTAGATTTGAATTCTAGGTCTCTGTTGTTTATTTTCATTACGGTTTATTGTTTTTGCACTGCCTTTCTCCTTTATAGTGTGTGGGATCCATTATATTGATGGATGTAAGGAAATGAGGTTTGTAAAATCTTTATTAAAAGAATTACTGGTAGTAAACACTGTAGAGTTTTAGGAAAATTATGGGTTATGGTTTCGGGGAGGAGTTGAGGGCTTTATTTGTTTGGTTTGTGGTTTGGTTTTTTTTTTAATCTCCATGCTCAAAACAAGTTTATCCTAAAGATTTAATTTCAGGATAAATTGTAGGGGGAAATGAAGATGTAGAAAAACTATCTTATTTGTGGTCATTTATGCAAGTCTTGTTAACTCACTGTGCTTATATAAATTGGTTTACATAAATGACTTTTTTTTTACTTTTCATAGTTTACATACTGAGTAAAAAATCAGTCTGAACTCCTCCACAGCTTTTGGTGCTCTCCTCACTGATCTTTGTTTTTTTTTAGCTAAAGAAGTGATCTCACTTTATTGTAATTTACTGGTAAATTAAAGTGTCTTTACACGCAAAGATGCAAGATACATCGTCTTCAGTAATTACTTTTCCAGTCATAATGGTAGTTTTCCTGCACATCTCAGTCCTGTGAAATGAGCGGAGAAGCAAGCTAGCCACAGCCCTCTTTCAACCAGTTTTCTAACAGAGAAATGCTTTAAGATGTCTGCAGAACTTCAATACACAGCCTAACTATTTTAACTTGTATTATATTTGGTTTGTTTCTGAAATAATGTTCTTCACTGTTCTTCAGTTTAGGTTCCTTTGTTAAGTGCCAGTGTAGTTAACCTTCAAGTGCATGTTCATGTGCAGAAAAAATTGTGAAAAATTGTGAAAAACAGAGGCTGGAAATGTTTGGAAAAACCTTTATGTATTTTGAAATAGGATTCCTAACTCATGAATAGGAATAAGTCCATCTTATGTCTCAGATAACAACAGGAACTCAAGTTCAATGGGTATTCTTTTCATTTATTTGAAAAATACAATATCTGCAACAGTAATTTATATGAAAACAGACCACTTTTTTAAAATATGATGTGTATATTCTCTGGCAAAGAAAAAAATGCTATTTATTCCTGCAGACTGGTATAGAACAGTACACAGCCATTTAAAATAAAAATGATCCACACAATAAATACAACTGATGGATCACTAAACTATAATCTAAAAAATTAATGAATATTTTTAGATCATTTTTTGTAGAAGTCTAGTTTGGACTGTCAATTGTCTCCTGCATATGCATACTGGCTTTCAGAGAGCATATAGGCAATTTCTCTTCACTGCTCAGTTGATTGGTTAAATTCAAACCAAGCAGTAGAAATGTTCATTTCTTCATGTGAACCAATGTGCAAACCACTGAACTGAAGAAAAGCTGAGTGAGCAATGCAGAAAAGATGGAATTTGTCTTAGAGATGAGGGCTAAGACCAAGGGCTTAAGATACACACAGTATGTCTTAAAAGTATACAGTAAATTTATGTTATATCACTCTTTTGTGGTTCCAGTCAGGGGCCTGCTACTTTATACTTTCCCAAGCAGAATTTGAGAGCACTGGAAGGTTTCATCATTATCTCCTGGAGATGCAGGGAAAGGATGGATCAGCAGGATATATGTAACAATGACTACTGTGACGGAGGTGGGGAGTAGGAAAGCAGGGGCAGGGATGGGGGTGTGATCTTCCCGTTGTTAACTATGCTGACTTTAGAGATTGCATCTGTAGTGGAGCAGAAAATGGCCATAAAAATGGTCCAAACCAAGGGCACAAAATCTCGAGGCTGCAAAGACTTTCCTTACATGGAGCTGCCAGGGAGGCATACCACTTGGAGGGCAAAACCAGCTGGGTAGAGCATATGATTGATAAAGTTATCATAAACGTTTTTTATGTATTAAAAAGAAATAAAGATGCCAGCATTGCCTAGTATGGAGCACAGAAAGAATTCAATCTTTTTGCCCTTTTGTTTCAGCAGTAGCCTTAGTGCAGAAACACGATAAAACTCTGTACTTAATGGCTATGCAAGAGGCATTTGCAATAGCACTCTGACATGCTTTATTTTAATGAGCTGTCTGGTAAACTGTCTGTAGGGTTTCTTCAAGGCAAAGTTTGTACTCTATGACATACCTTCTTCTGGCACAAAGATGAGTCCACTGTCACCTGAGCAGCTTCCTCCTGTAAGAAAAGGATTTTTTTTTTCTCGGTCTTTCTCTACTGCATCAATAGATCATGCATCTCGTTTAGGATCCTCTTTCCTTTAAAACATCTCTCACCAGGAGATGGGCTCTGCGTGTGTGTCTTTCTGAAAGGATAGGCACAATCTTCATTCTTTCTAATTACAATCTTTTTTCCTAAAGATTGATTAACAAAACAACCAAAATAAGTAACTCACTGACATGGTTTTCCTACTACTAGGACCTCCAAAAAATGATGAATGAGGCAAAATCAGAACACAGAAGCTTGAGTACCTTTCCTGCATTACTAGTTTTTATTTGTATTACTATTTGAGAGGATGGTGCAGATAAATTCAAAGGAAATATGAGGCTGAAGCTGACATTAGTCTTACCCTTACTTGTTTTTACCTCTGTAGTCAGTGCTATTGAGCACAGCTATCTGGGGTTCTTCTGAAACAATTTAAAACACCATTTCATTAAATTATTTTGATGATCCACTTGTTAGGAAAAAAAAATCTTCATCAAAACTAAATAGGAGACAAGAATGTACACCTTCAGGCTGCAGCACTACCTGACTATTTCTACCTGTGTGTCTCACTGCTGCTTCAGCTGAGCAAGGTGGAGAGCTGGCCAGTTTTCATTCCGGAGTTAGCACCTTTGCCAGGTGCTGCATTACGCCATGTGGATGTGCCAGCTCTGTTGGTGTGTCTTTACCTCACTCTGGTTTAGGGTGGAGACGTGCCCAGAACAGCCTTCAGGCCACTGGCATTGCCAGGACTCTCTGTATCAGTTAGAGCAGGGATCTGAACTCCATCTTCTTCCACCAGCCATTGCTGACAGGGTGCAGCTTTATCTCTAAGTGTTTTAACAAAAATACAATTTTAAGTTATTATAATACTTTATACTAGAATTACACTAGATGTAGTACTGCAAAATATATTTTATATTCATGTAGAACTGCAACCCAGTAGGAAAACAATTTTTATTCCATGAAACTTTCTAAAGTATTCACAAACACAATTCTTACTTATGTGGTCCCATAAATTACTAAGTGCATAATTTACAAATTTCCAGCTACCTATATGATTACTCTATCAGGTATATTGCAAAACTTCAGAAAGTCATGGAAGCACCATTAATCATGAAGTGCTAGCTGAATGTTAGCTCAGCTTCTCTTACCAACCCCAGTAAACCTGCTTAATTAAGAAAGGAATGCAGCATCATTTTAAAACCTAAGGTATCATTGGCTTAAAACATCAATCATACTTTTAAAACAAATTTTAGTTTGAAATATTGGTAGTCAGCTTTCATCCTGGTGAAAATATTTTTTGCTTAAAGTAACTGTGATAATTGATACATGTCCCTGGAAAGGAATATGCTTTTATTATCACTCCAAAATATTTTTACTCTTCCTAAAGTATGATCTTCATAGAGATCACCCAGCAATTCTTGCCTCCTCATGGCAGTGGAACAATTTAAATTCAATTGTCACCAAAGCTTTGCAAGTCTGATAAAGCAGTAGAATACTATAGTTAATAGGCTTTGTAAATACTTAAAATAACTTTGTTTTCAGTAACCCACAGACATGTAATTTTATGTTTTTTGAACACTTGTTCATACATGTTTTCCAGAAAAAACCTTGTTCATCACTTGCGATCAAATGCAAAGATAATCAATCTTTCACAAAAAAAATAACAAAGCAAAAACCTCAACCGCTGGCCCCAAAACAAACCAACCTGCAAAACCAACACCTAAACCTAGCAGATTTCCAGTCTATTTATGAGAAAGATTTTTGGGGAGTAAATGATTTAGCAGCTGACGTGCGCGGAGCTGGCAGGTGCAGAGCGGCGCGTGGCAGGACTGACGCAGGCTCTCATCACCCGGAGACACATCCAGGGGATGCCACCATTCCTGGTTGCCACCTGGGCCCTCCACAGCTGTTAAGCGAATAGCCAGACTTGGCTGCTGGGCAAAGCCTTTCCTCTGAGCCGTGTTTCCAGGCTTGCTGGAGGCAGCTTTAAGCTGCAAGGAGCATTTCTGCCCTCTTGACAGCGTGTTTCTGCCACTGTGCTCTAGCTTTCTTTGTGCTGGTACAAGGGCTTGTGTAGCCACGCAGTGAACCCAAGGGGTGAAATCCAAGGTGTTAAAGCAAGCCTTGTTGAAAAATACAGGCAGTAAATTTCTATTTCAGAAATTAACATGTAAACTGATTCACCATCCAAAAGGTTTCTGACCTGCGCTGAAGAATACCATTGCTGATTTTGTTTGATCTTTAGAAACACTGATCCGATCATTCTTTAATTATTTAAACATGTTAAATCTTCTCAGCTCTTATTCAAGTTGTTATGTATTTTCCAACCTTACCTCTATTAAAACACCCTGAGAACAGAAAGAATAAGTCCATGACCCTTTACTTGGTGATGAAGAATAAATTAATGCGTGACTCAGTATGTGTAGTGGCTTCATTCTATGTTGGCCACTGACTCCTTGACAAAAGGCTAAATTTATAAGGGAGGATTTTTGAATATCCTTGTGCCTTTTTCCAATGTACAAGATGTAACACCTTTTCCAGTGTAAAAATCCAGGTTGTTGTTTCCTGCTGTCAGACTGTGTGAAAGGCTCATTGCAAGTCGGTGCAGTGGCTGGGAATGGGAAAGTGTAAAGACAGCAGTTTGAGAAAAGTCTGCATTTATCCAAACAGTCAGGGTTTAAATGGTTGCGGTGATCTAAAATAAAGAGATGTATGCAGTGTAAGACAGAATAAAGGGCAATTTTTATAATTTTACAATTGTGTATTTAAAAACAAAGCAAATTCAGTTTGTTTCAGAAACATCCAAGTCACACAGAGCACCACCGTCAGGACCCCAATGAATGACTCCTACCTACCATTCTCATAATGTTTATAAACACCTCTTTTTATTAAAGAAACCTGCAATCCTGCATGGTTCTCATTTCCGTTCATTGCATTAATACTAATTATCCTTTTTAGTGCCCTATTTCAGATAGCTAATACTTGCTGTAATGGACGTCGCATAAATTAACTCCTTTGTGAACTGGGAGAGTAGATTGCAAGATCTTTGGGGCAAAAATTATTCCCTCTTTTTCTGTCTAAAAAGTCCCTAATCATAACTAGCCTTTCTTATCTTGGTCAAAGGCTCATAAGCATTGCTGTAACAGAAACATAAAGGCCCTCATGCCATTGCCAATGCATGATTTAATGTAGCTAACACGGTGCAGAGGCAATTATAAATCCTGAAGTGGGACCATAAAAGATGCTATGTTGCAACTTGGCCCCTGTAATAATTACAACAACAAATTTTATTTTGTGGTCTTCCTCAGTATTGTTGACTGAAACTTTACAAAAAAGCATTAGATTTTGTTGGGTTTACTACTATTAAATTTAATATAAGAATAATTTAATTCATATTCTTGCTGTGAGTTATGCTTTACAATTGTAACCCATTCTCTCAACATTACAAAATAAACGCTTACATGTAAAGTAGGTAAATGTATTATACTTTACATTTAGCCTCAGAGCAAAGTAAACATGTCAAAACTAATGACTCCCAGTGCCTTTATTGCTAAAAACCACATAATCTAAAAAACCACATTTTATTTGATTTTGTTGAATATTTATGTTTAGATTCTTAAAAGTAAGCAGTGATAGTAATAATTCCTGAGAATGCATGGTAACAAGCAGGGTTAGAGGAATGCCATATCAGAGTTTTATCTCAATCACGGTGCACAGAAAGAATTTATTTCAGATGATCTGCATAATAATCAAGGGAATAACAGTCACAGACCTCCTATCCTTTAATCTCCAGCCACTTAATACTGAATATAATAAAAATGTGTTTGTTGGCATATGTGCAATATACAGAAATGTTTACAATGCAGCCACCATTTTACACTCTGGTAGCGCTGCACTTAAGAGAGAAGGCTTTCATAACTGCTTTTCCCCATAAGTGCAAACGTAGAAATGAAATGCTGCAGGGAAGTGAGGAGCAACAGTGAAATGAGGCACAGTTTGTACATGTAAGCCTCCAGTCTGGAAATTCAGGTATCATATCTGTAGCCATGTGTCCCTCTTGTTAGCAGTGAATAAACTAGGCCACATGTCACAGAGGATTAAGTACAGGCCATAGCGTGAAGAGCAACTGGAAAACAAAAGAAAACAACTTGGCCCCCATTTGCTCCAACAGAAATAATTTTTCATTGAGCTGTGCTTAACTTGAGCCTTTGAAAAATGCCTGTAGCAGCTGGTAAGTGGGGTGAAATTCATTTTGTCCTAAATGTTGGTCTCTGGTGCGTAGGTACCAGCAGGAGCATCAGGGTGCCCAGGCTCCCATTTGGGTCATTCAGCACGGTCAGAGGAGGCAGGAGATGCTCAGCAGGGTAGAGGGGAAGCTAAAACACCCCCGTACCAGGGCCACACTGCTGCAGTCAATGGCTGGGATGAGGTTTGGGTGTCTCCCCCGACATCTGGTTGCCCTCAAGCAGAGGATGTCTGTCCCCAGGTCCTGCACCAAACCCTCACAGGGGGACAGGATCACCACAGTGGCAGTGGGTGCCCACCTCTGTCCCTGGCCCCCACCCTAGTTGCCTCTCCTTGGCCACCAGCCTGCAGAAGCCGGGGCTTCCTGGTAAAGGGCTGACAGACTGGCACCAATTAATAACTGGAATAATCCAAATATACACACCAGGGGAGGTCAAAAGTTTCCAGTAAAGGAATGCTTTTTAGGAGAGAGGGTCATACCTCTATTTTTATGCATCATTTTCACATAAATATTATGTAAAGCACGCTGTTTTTAAAGGATGTTCAGATGGAAAAGGTAAGCACACAAATACTAGAAAAATGCTGTTATTAATTCCTACCATTAACTGGCTCTTCTTTTGCACACACATAGGATGATTCAGTCTTTATTAGGCCACATCATTTTGATTTGGATGGCTGCTTGCATCATTTGCTAAATAAACAGCAATTCAGTATCTGCTTTTCTCCTCCTCATTTGACCTATGTTCTCATGGCCCATTTAACATACACCTTATATTTCACTTTCTTTTGTTTTTTTAAATGGCATTGTTCACCTTTCTGGAGAATGCCCTGACTCAGTGTAAGCCTTGCTGTATTGGAAAATGCTCACTTTCCTGATACTGGGCCTCTGGGGAACAAAGTAATGGAAGAGTCTCATAATTCAAGAGAAAATACAGTTTTGTGATTCTAAGATTTGGCCTTCCCCCTAGAATGAATGAATCCTGGGTTTCATCTGCAGGTCACTGAATATTTCTCATATTATGACTGGTTACTATAAAATTTAAAAACCCCAGTGTTTCCAGTGGCCTTAGTCCAACCTTTTTCTTTCTAATTACTGGTCTTGATTCGATAAGCTTCATGGGAGGTTTTTAGGTCCTTAAAGGTGTTACTTTGCTTCCTAGACTTTCTTTTCCCCAAAAGAAAATGCTATTAAAATTCTGCTGGGGCTTCTTGGAATAATCTATTGTGATGGTACATCCAGTTGGTCAGGGATAATCCTCACCAGAAAATTTACTGAGAACATTATTCTAATCCTTACATAGCTCCCCTGTGGGGTACAATATGCTGATGGGATTGTTAAGGTTGTTATGATGTGGTTATGATTGTCATTATAATTGTTGTTAGATATGATGACTCTAGAAAGTGTGTGACTTGAAGCCATAGGGTATGTTAGACATTACAACTGATTTTAACTGTGTGCACAACTACCAGCTCTGTCTGTAGGATGGTACACATAGGAGGATGTCTATTTGTGTAGGGAAATAAAAAATTAAAAATAACTATTAACCCTCATTAATAGATTTTGTATGTAAGTATTTTGACTATATATTTTTGCCTGCACCAAATTACTGAATCTTTATATGTTGCTAAATCTTTGCTAAAAAGCATGAAGAGATCATTTCTCTGTGTGTTTACAATCTGCAGTGTATAGAGAGGAGTGAAGTCCTGATTAGCGATGTTTTACTTCATGACTATAGAACAGTGTCGGAGCAAAAAGGAAGACAAAGACCTCAACACAAATTGCAAAATGTAGTAGCAATTGCTTTTTTTTAATGACATTTACATTACTATTTAGCTTTTAAAACCTGTGTAACATGTGTACCTCAGAAATGTATGTCCCTGCAACATATGTATTTACCGATGGAAATTTCTTGAGGCTGACATGTTTCTAATACTTTTTGGATGACTAGTACTGGAACAAAAAGTAGAGGGGCTGGATTTATTGGAAAGGACTGAGAAACAGCTATGAAGGGTCACAAATTAGACTGACTGAAGGAAAATTATATTCAACAACATCCAGTGATTGCACTGAAATTATTCTTCACGAGGCTAAATTTAAAATGGATTTTTTAAGACTCAGGAAATAACTACAGAAGGGTAAGAATGAGCGCAGGAAAAATATTTTCAGCAATGAGCAATGATTGCACTGGAAAACAATTCATTGTGACACTAAATTTTCAGAAATTTTTTTTTTTACCTTTAATTTGAGATTGAGGGGCTACTGAATATCTCCTGTGAAAATAAATATTTGGGTCATTAAATTGTTGGGTGTCTCTGTCATTGCTATAAAAAGAATGAGAGCTTTTCTTCCAAGCCCAAATTTCCATGCATAATCTATTTAGCATTCAGTGATACCTCATTATCATCACAGACTAAATGAAGCAGAATGGTCTAGTAGCTTGGCTTGCATTATTCTACTCTATGATTCCTGACCCTAAACTTAAGTCAGTTTAGCATAGCTGCATTGCTACTATCTTTTTCCAAATGAAGTTGATGTCCTTGCCTTCCTACTTCTTCAAGCATTGATTTATAACTATATGGTAAAACACTACTAATCACTGCTTCATCCATTCCCACAACCTGCAGATTGCAAAACCATGTAAAACTGATCTTTCCATGCTTTTCAACAAAAAATTAGAAATAAATATGGTGCCAAGTTTTCACAGGAAAAAAGAAACAGAACTTGTGTAGACTATTGTAAATTTTATTAGAAGTTAAATAGTTACTTAGCAATTCCACAAACAATAGTCTGTGGCACTTCATTTTTTTTAAAGTTTCTTTTTATTTCTACAAAACTATAAAGTTCAGAGATTCTAAAGTTATCATTCAGTCCTCAATGCACAATAATAAAACCCTGCCACTTTGAAAAACATGCTGGCATATATTCTGTTTTTATTTTTCAGACTAACTTGTCTTCTTTTCCCTCTTACACAGGAAATAATGGGGAGATCCTATTAACAAGAAATCTACTTAACAATACAAACACAGAAGACTCTTTTCTATAAGTAGAATGAAAAAAATCTTTACTTTCTGATTTTATCTAATTAAAATCTCTTTCAGTAAAGGGATGTAATTCTTTATGTGTCAGCTATCAGTTTTGTCACATACATAAGTCATAGAGTGAATGTAAGCATTCATTTATACAGTTAAAGTGCTGCAAAATTTTTTTAATATATGTAGTAATGAGGCCTAAGATTGTAAAAATAGCTATGACCTCCAAGGAATTCTATTAGGACTCATTTTATAATGAGTGAATGTGCATTAATTTTCCATGGAAGGAGAGTACGAGTATTAACTTTTGGTTCGTTTTGGCAATGTGTATCTTCCAATTTGGTAATTTCATTATAAAGATTTATCACATATGAACAGAAAATTCATTGAGTTCCTTCCAGGACAGATATTTGTTTGAACAGATAGAAACTTTATCTCCCACTTTTTTTTTCACATAGAGATCTTTTAAAATAAATATTTTCAAATTTTCACATTATTTAGGGTCCACCTCTGCTAAAAATCAGAGTTGAAAATAATCAGATGTATTTAAACACCTTTTTAAGTGAATATACACTGACATTTTGCATCTAGCAGTATTTTCTTTTAGGGCCCAAAATTTGGCAAAATATTAAACACATTTTTATTCTAATAACTTCCCAAAATGCTTATAGTTACTTGTGTGCATAAACGCTTACTTGGATTACTCATTACATTTGGTGGAGTATTTTTAATTTGCAAGAGAAATAAGATATTTCTTTTAAGAATAAGGAGGAGGGAAAGGAACCGTTCAGTACAACTGTTCTGAATAAAAACAATCAGAAATTAAAAATTGCTTATTAATTAAAATTAGGAGTAGTTCCAGCAGGGAAGAGTAGGATAAAGAGGAAAAATGGAGACACAATGGGCAGACGCTTTGTAAGTAAAGGAAGAAAAATACCCAACCAAATTTAATCCTAGTGGTTCGGATGGTAAAGGGAAGGATTCCTCTTCTTCATCCTTCTTATTTAACAGTAGTTGAGCTATTCAGGGAAAAAAAAAAAAAGATGCTTAAAAAGTGTGATTCACCCCACCTTGTTATTTAAAACAGGTGTGATAAATGGTGGTCTGGAAGCTCTTATTGACTACAGGCACTTCTAGGAAATGTGGAAAAATTACTCAAATGTAAATGCTGCTTTAGTTGACATCTTTAGCTAGACGAAATTAATCTCTACTTAATGACACTGTGTGGTTCCTTAGGAGGAAGGGCCTGCCTTTCATGGACCCATGCTGGCTGGGCCTGATCCCCTGGTTGTCCTGAACATACATGCCCATTGAGCGCACCCAAGATGAGGCACTCCATAATCTTCCCCAGCACCAAGGTCAGGCTGACAGGCCTGTAGTTCCGCGGATCCTCCTTCCGGCCCTTGTTGTAGATGGGCAAGCCTCCAGTCATTTGGGACCTCCCCTGCTAACCAGGATTGCTGATAAATGATGGAGAGTGGCTTGGCAAGATCCTCCGCCAGCTCCCTCAGTATTCTTGGGTGGATCCCATCTGGTCCCATAGAGCTGTGAGTGTCCAGGTGGCGTAGCAGGTCATTAACTGCTTCCTCCTGGATTATGGGAGGTTTATCTGGCTCTCCGTCCCTGTCTTCCAGCTCAGGGGGGTGGATACCCTGGGGACAACTGGTCTGATTATTAAAGACCGTGGCAAAAAAGGCATTGAGTACCTCAGCCTTTCCCTCATCCTTGGTGGCAGTGTTCCCCCCTGCATCCAATAAAGGATGGAGATTCTCCTTGGCTCCCTTTCTGTTGTTAATGTACTTGTAAAAACTTCTATTATCTCTTACAACCGTGGCCAGATTGAGTTCTAGCTGGTTTTTTGCCTTTCTAATTTCCTCTCTGCTTGACCTAACAAGATCCCTGTACTCTTCTTGAGTTGCCTGCCCCTAAATATCCCCAAAATATTCAATTTCTTAATAAACAGAAAGATTCTACCTTCCTTGTTTGCACAGTCTGTTCCTAGTATGTTTACAAAGAGAAAAAACAGAAACCAAAAATAAATTAAATAAATGGAAATACTGGCTATGTGAGGGAGATTACATCAGTTTTCTTATTTGGTTCATAAAAATGAAGTAGAAAGGTAATTATCTGTGCAATTCCACAGACAATCTTCTGCCAAAAATTGTAGAACTGGTACAGGCACTGGATGCTTCATGGTATGAAAGGAAGCAATGTATGGTGCTCGTTTTAGCTTTCAAGTCTCTGCCTACAAGTCAGTAGGCAGATAAGTATTTCAGGATCTATGACTGAGGTCTGTCATTACAGCTCGCTCTTCAAAAAAATTACAGAATACAGAACCACATTTCCTGTAGAAGTACTGGTGATCTTTTCTGGGAGAATCTCAAAGAGAGCCTTTAGCTTTTTCTCCAAGTAATGTCTTCAACACATTCAATACAAAAGCCACCACTAAAACCCCTTCAAAACAAGTC
>VZTL01036779.1:0-25262 GCA_013400535.1 Scopus umbretta
CACCTCTCTTTGGCTACAAGCCACTGTCTGTGGTGAAGCCTCACCTCTCCTGCCCCAGTCTCTGCTACAGCATCCCGCAGCTCCCTTGGACTCTCTCGGCTGTTCTGGCTCCCCTCCTCTGCTGCTTATTGTTGCTTACTGAATAGACTTGCTCAGCAGAGTTTTCAGAAATAAAACAAAACGAGGTAGTCATGGATGACCAATATCAGCTTTTTCTTTTAACTCAGTCGTAAAGCAGTTTTGGCTTGTGGTTTGCTTTCTACTGTCTATAAAAAGGTTTTGTGCAAGAAGTCCCTTTTTTCCCATTGCCCTGCGTGACACCAGTGCTGGGATGACCTTCTCCTGGAGAGTCTCATTGCTCAGTTGTGTCGCTGCTCCGCATGAGTTTCCCTGGAAACCAGTTTGAGCTACACTGAACCAAAAATACCTCACTGTGCTCGGGGAAAGTCAGTTTGCAGGCGTGTATTTCTCATTAATGACTTCTCTGGGTGGTTTGTGTGTTTGGACTGCTGATGTCATTATTGTGAACCGATGACTGGGAGATGTGGTGTGCTGCTTTTGCTTACTTCCACAGGCAGCAAGGTCTATGAGAAGGCTGCCCTTGCGTGATTGTCAACTGAGTTGTGACTGGAACATCCATTGTACTAATTTTTCATGGTACACCAAGGGTCTTGTCTTCTACTGAGAATGGTTTGTGCAGACTCACAAAGTCACAGTGATCTTTCTTGGACTCCTTGGATGTCTGCAAATTACTTTGGTTGTTACTAGCAACTTTCCCCTTTGCATTTCTATATAAATATATGCGCCTTGATTTATACATGTGCATGCTGTGAGCTCCAGTTTTGCTGCCATCCTAGTCTTCAAAGACACATTTTGTGACACCTCCAAATGAACATATGTATAAAACTTTGGAGCTCAGGACCCACCAGTTTGCACAGAAGAACATGCACAAACTGGAGGTCTTATTTCAAACCTTCCTAGTTTAGTTTTGGTTTCTTTTCACTACCTAATGTAGAACAGTGGTGTCAAGAAAAGCATTGGTAATTCAAGATGTGTTCGCAAGGTGACAAAATTAGAAAAGACTAAATTGGAGAGCAGTATGCCATTTTTAGTAACAGGTTCCCTTTTCTGGATTTGTAGGGTGTGAGGATTGCGGTAAAAGCCTTATAGGAGAATGCATGCTCCATGGACCACTCATCAGGGCTAAAGATAGGGTTATTCCTAGCCGAGCACGTCTCACCCTACCTCATTACCTCACTTTGCGAGTGTTGGAGCTGCGAGCTGGAAACCAGCAGAGTAAGTATTTTAGCTCTTTTTCCCACATTTGAGAAAGAGGAGGCAAAAGTACTAATGCTGGCTTGTTTTCGTGAATAACTCAAGGCATAATCATTGGGTATTAACAGTATAAGGACTATTTTATTTTCAGCCGAGCCACAGCTAAAGCTCACATTCAGCTGTTTTTTATGACTGATTTCTAGTAACCCCGATGCATAGACTGACGGCAGGACATTAGCCAGAGCGGGTGTGACATTTAGCTGTGAGCAATCAGTTAGTTCCATTCAGTCAATACAAGTTTAATGAATGTTGAATTTGTATCTGATAGTAACAGCCATGCACTGCTACATATATTTTTCTTTTCCCCAAGCATGCAAAACAGGAGTGTTCAGTAAGAGGTCAGAAACAAAATGGTAAATAACATCCCTCACCCGCCCTCTGCAAACTCAAAGTAACATGGGGTTAATTTACCATTTGCAGCATCTTCAGTTCATACTATAGAAAGACTGTTGTTTTGTTTTGAGGGCAGGGCAGTTTGAATGCCCAAACTTGAATAAGGGAACTACATCCTTAGTGTGCAAATTTTCCACAGCTACCTGTGTAAAATTAGTTCTGCCTAGATTGCATTTCAGAAAGAGAATGACAAGACACCTGTTGTGTTTCACCATTGGTATTAGGCAGGGGAATAACTAGAACGATTAAGGTGGCTAATGTTGTGTTTTTGTAGATTCTGTCCACTCATACTGGGAGAGAACAACCTCGTAAATTATGCCAACAAGCAGAGCACTATGATAACGTCAGCTTGTAGATTGAAGAGTATCAGCACATTTGTGCTGCATATGCAGTTTAATATCCTGTCATGGATTTTAGGCACTTTTATAGTCAATGTAGTACCCATTTTTAAAAAGTATCTGTACATATTTACATCCTTTTCAGATTCTTCCCGTTAGAATTATTTACGTAGGTTATTTGTCCAGAAGAAGAATTCACGTGTTCAGCACTATTGTGTTTACCTCCATTTTCACAACTGTAAATATACAAGAAATAGTTTGCGATGTCCATATTAATATTAGACTGGTCTTTTTTTATTCACAGTCCTTGGAGTATTTGCAAAGAAAGTAATACAGAAGAGAACACAGTTTGGTCCTTATGTTGGTCAACTGTCTACAAAACTGACCCGCTATGATGAGAGCAGGCTAGTCCTGCAGGTAAAAACCCGGTGACTTACTATGAAATGTATCCATGTCTTTAACAGTTCATATGTATTTATGTATTTTAACCAGTCAGTTTGCCTTCAAATCTAATTAATTAATTGTACTTCTGATCTGTATCTCTGAATTTAAATCACATTATTAGACTGCACAGCATACCCTGAAGTACCAAAATGTTCCTCTCTGCTGTGTTTTCTAGAAGTTTGCCTTCCTGCTTTCTAGTTTTACCACTTCCAGCGTGATTTACCTGTCTGTCTAACAGCTCTTGATAAACTTTCAGAGCACAGCTACTGAAAGTATGCAAGGATAGTACTGTCTTCTCAAATAAACCAGCAGGATTTGTGCTTGATACCTTGCCACAGAGAGGGCTAAGTTTGTGCGCTGAATTAGCAACAGTGGCAGAAATAGGCATCTGCTTAGCAGTGCAGGGATGGGAAAACACTTCTTAATAATGTGATTATATATAAACTTTGACACACAGGGCACTAACTGTTTATTCAGTCAGATTGTTATTTAGGGCTGGTACCATCCCTTGCTGTATGCACAGATACTGATCGTCTCGTCTGGACCATGACACTATTGTTTGTAGTTTATCCAGCACAAATGGCCTCTCAGGACAAGCCTAGCTTAGACATAGCTGCACACACATCCTTTCCCACAGGAATTCCCTGGGAGTGATAACTGATCATAATCCTCTACGCCCTGGTCTCTGCATTTAGCTGTGCCTCAGCACACCTCTCTGTCATACAGCAAGTCCGTGGCCAAGCCACAGCCTCCATCAAGACTTCCCAACAGGTTACAGTTCTTCCAGAGCCTTCATTTCATATGAGGCCCTCTCATCCCCCCAGGAGAGAGGGACCAGCAGCAGCTGTCCTGTGACATGCTTTATGTCTTCATTTAAGCTTTCTCCAGAAGCTTGGAACTGGAAAACACTGTCTGTTGTGGAGGAAGGTATAGATGCTGATAATTCTGTAATTTCATTTGAGAGCAAAACTAATAGCTTCAGTAATTGCTGTAAACTTTATTTGCTCGTGGGAGTCATGTGAGTGCCAGGAAAGTAACGATGTCCTTCTGTGGGATTTTCATGGCATGTTGACACCACAGAGGACTTGTTCTTTGCCATAACTAAATTTCTTCTGTCTTTTTATGAGACACTTTAATTCTTACAAACACAGAAAACATACTTCTCTAACAAGCTTGCGAGCATGGATGAGCTAAGCCCCCAGTTCCTTCCTCTCCACCAAGCCATTGTAAACCACACCCTATCCTCTATCAGTTAGCCCGGTTTGCTTAAAAGTATACAGTGATAAGCACAGCTCCGGCTGATGAAGGGACTGTTTCTTCAGAAGAGGAGGCCAGAGTCCCAGATCAGCTACATGACAGCAGTAGCTGCCTTGACTTCTCCTTAGCAGCATTCTGAGTATGTGACCAAACTTGTCCAACAGGCAGGTATTTTCATCAGAAACATGACAAAGTTAGATAAAATAGTTCCCAGAAGCAATGGAAAAGCAATTTGTTTTGCAATTAATTGCTCGCTTACATGGTTTGTGGAACATATACCTGCTGTATGGACATCTTTTGTGCTGCTTCAGCTGTCCATGTTTGAGTGTGTATTTCCAGAAAAGCAACTGTCTTGTATGAGATTGGTAGCGTTTGCCTCAGAGAGGTGTTCTCTTGGAAAGGAATCTAGGAAGAATGAAGTAAAGCAAAAAGAGATCTTTCTGAAACAACTGTTCATTTGTATTTACTTTTGCATTGTTAAGGGGAAAAAGAGAAGACTGTTAAAATGCCATTATATCATCTGTTACCTCTCTGAACTTACTACACAAGTTACACAATTGTTCCGTGCAAAATGTAGCGTTAATACAGCATTAAAGTTTGAGATTATCATGTACTCAGGAAGTACATTAAGGCATAAAGCTTATCTTTCTACCTGCCTGCACTTAGTTCTTATAATATTATCTTTATATAACATAAAAATGATGAAATATAAACTGGAAATACATACAAAGGCCTACGGTTATTTTAGTAGCTGGGTGCCTCGGCAGGTATTCATTCTTCGCTTTCTTTTGCACTTGATATTCTTTAAGAGTGATCTGTTTCAGAACAACCCAGATTTCAAAGGACATATGACCAGGACAGAGTAAATAACCGATAGCCATGATTCCAAGTTAAAGAAAACTAATGTGCCTCTGTACAGGACTTGGTTTTATCATGTTCTTTCTCCAGTCCTCACCCTTTGTTTCAGGTATTGAAAGATGGAGGGAAGTACTTTTTGGACACTCCCAATGAAGACTGTGGAAACTGGATGATGTTTGTCCGGCTAGCCCGGAACCAAGAAGAACAGACCCTTGTGGCTTATCAGCACTGTGGAGAAGTCTACTTCACAACTGTTAAGGTAGTTCAACCCACATTGTTTCACTCGTCATCCAAATGGAAATGTATAGGCAAAGGTTCTGAACGGCTAACCCTTTTACAGATGAAAGTTTGATTATACTGAGGCAACTGGTTATTATATACCACCTTTTATATCACTTAATCCGTAGTAAAGCAAGCAGTGGATGGGGTTTTCCGGTAAAAGGCGGTGTGTACTTACTGTTCTGGGTAGTGAAGAAACTGAATAGGGAGAAACAGAAATATCATTCGTGATGGCAGGAACAGGGTGCTACGTAGAATCTTTACATACTCTTTTCCTTTCTCATTAAATCTGAAGACTTAACTGCAGAATGTACAATACTGTGATGTTACCATGAAATTATCAGTTTATGTCAGAGATTCTGGACTGTGGCTTTGAAGAGAGAACAAAGTACTCTGTATTTATAAACAACGCTGGAACACACAGCTTTGCTTTTTATTGTTTTGGCCACTTTCTCAGGCAAAGTTTGTTTTAATCAGAACTTACTCTCTTGTACACCTAGGACACTGAAGTCTGTATGTTGAACTGTCATTGTTTTCCTTTTTTATTCTGAAGTTAATGCTTGTATATCATTGTGGGCAACATTTAAAAAAAAAAAGAGAGAGAATACTAGTCAAAAGAAGTTACCATGGGATTAAAATCCAGCATTTCAGTTTCATTTCCAAGATTGGCACACATTTCTGTGGGATAGTAGTGTTTACTTTTGTTCTTCCATTTTTACTTTCTCCGCCTGCAAAGTGACAAAACTATTTACCACACAGTGATGGTGCAGTCTTAAGTATAATTGCTTTTGGATGAATAATAAAATAATTTTTAAAAAGGAAAATTGATGTATAACAGTATATGCTAATCTGAGACAGTGTTTAGGCTGTGTTTGACATTCTGATGCAGTCCATACCATTTGAGAGTTCAATTTGATTTTTCAATGCATACTATACGCATGAAGTGACAGGATTAATAATACTATATTTGGGAAGCATGAACACATGCTCTTTGAAGCAGTTGTAGTTATGAGCTGGTAACTTAAAAATTCCAGTATAATTTAAATACTATTGAACCAGCTCTCCGCTGACTTCAGCAGAACTCTGCTCACTGGCATTAATGGCAAGTTGCATCCTATATACTGACATTAAGAGTATTTTAGGATGAGGAATACACATTCCAGTCTTGGAACTGTGCTGTGTATCATGGGGAATGACTTTGGTTTTCTTGCTCCTAAGTCCCAGTATCATTCACAGTACTGTGGCATCCTGCAGATTGTCCCTTGGTCTGCGAAAGCGCTAGCCTTTTGCTACACTTAGGCACACCCTGCTGGTCACGTCATGAGGCTGCCTTAGGGCTGGTTATGAAGACAGTTTCTCAAGGTATTTTGAATAAAGTCTCTTAAGTTGGGAGTAAAAGGATTGGATCCTCTCCCCACTGTTTTTACAAAGATATGGGGCTTCAGTGACGTGAAACTGCAGCTACAAAAGCATACGTGTAAGTGGCGTAGAAACAGCACTGTTAGCATACTTGCTGACCTGATGACTGCAGACCCTAGAAATAAGTATTTTTAAAAAGTGTAGAATTATGAGGAAGTAAAAATCATCCATGTTTGCTGTCTGTCTGATCACAGGAGAGTTTCACGTGAGTGCTGCCATAGCTTTCTCTTACTGTCACAGGTGAGACAGAATAAATGACAACTTGTAGTGGATTTGGGTACTGGTGTTTAATCTCAGTTTTACTGACATTAGAACTTTTACCTTACTTGACTATTTCATACACTGATGCACTTTCTGTCCCTGCAAAGTCACATTGACTAGGTCTCAGCTTCCCACAGAGGAGATCGCTGCTGATCCAGGAATGTGGGGCAGAAAGTCATGACAGTATCACGCTGTACAGCTGTTTGTGGGTACCAGTCTCAGGTGTCACTGCCAAGGTCCCAGAGCATCCCCAAGCATTTGTCTCTGTGGAGCTCTCCCAGATGTGGTTTTCTCCATCTAAATGGACTATACGCAGGAGCACAATGCATGATTGGCCTTATAGTTGGTGGCTCTGCCTCATGTCCTTTATTGAGTGGAGAATTCAGCACATACCATTTCTGTTTAGGCCAGATGTTATCAAAACATACAGCCAACCCATCCTGGTTGTAGTTAGCAATCAGGCTTGTGCTTGGGAGTTCAAAAGTTCAGGTTTTGACATTATACACACAATTATCTGTCACCTGTCAGCATTCACAGTCTAAGTTGTCTTTGACCTACCATGCTGATCCAACACCGATGTTAAAAAATAAGTGCATTTTAAGATGTCACATTTGGTGGAGTAAGACTCATCTGTTCTCCTTCCAGGCTAGTTTGTTCTTTTTAGTGGCACAAGTTTAGTTTAAATAAAACTACAAGTACAGTGCAGATTAGCTCTACGGTTGTTGCAGCAATGGTAGTTTTTATTATACATGATGAAAATTGTGTATAGGGCCAGGGAGTCATGTAAATCATGACCCCGAAGTTAGTTTTCTCCTTTGTTTTTAATTAATTAATGGTTCTTTAGCCAGTGAGTGTTATCACTCCTCTCTTTTTCTATTTGCCATATTATTGACTGAAAGTATTTGTCAGAGAAGGTCATAGTCCAGTCCAAGGAAAGCTTTGGGCAAGCATGACTGGATGGGAGACTGCAGATTATGGGCTCCCTTAGACCTGTGCAGGAAGGCTTCAGTGGAAGGAGGGCAGAGGTACAATAAAGCACATGCACAGTAAGCCTGACACATTAGAGACAGCGTGTGGAAACATGCAAGTTTGACTTGCAGTCCACCTATTGATCAGCTCTGCACTCACACTCTATGAGTGCAACACATCCAGGAGGCGTCCATACTGTTGTGCATTCATGATGCATTTTTCCTTTGCCTGTACCCTGTAGTTAAGTGTTGTGTCCAGTGGGCTTTGAAACATCAAGGAATAGGCATGGGATACTGCTTGGAAAGACTGCTGGCTGTCTGGACATCACAGACAAATAGATCTCACTGCACAAAGGCCATGAGGGCTGAGGCCCTCCTGCTACTGTCCCCGCAAAATTGCTGTACATATGCATTTCTGCTTTTAGAAACCGTGAAGGTGTCAGACACTAGTAGATAGTAATGTTCAAAAAGTGCTTGAATCTTGAAACTAAGTTACCAATAATTTAAACAGATTCAAAGAATGCAGCTTGGGTAAGGACACAAATTGCACCACCTCCACCCCCACCCAATCTTCAGTATTACTTGGTATAGGAAAATTGGCACAAGTAAACGTGGTATTTGCTTCCATTCACAGCCAATTGAACCCCACACAGAATTGAAAGTATGGTATGCTGCCGATTATGCCAAATTTATGGAAGCTTCTGCAGTCTTCATTAAAGAAGAATCTGATGTCTGTCCTTTGCCTCCAGTAGCAGTAAGTACCCCTGATCTGCATTCAAGCCATCACCAGACATAGTAAATTACAATTTACATGCTTTCTCTGTTTTTGTAACTCTGGTAATGCTAGAGTAGACCATAGAGTAGTAGGCTAACACAAAGCCAAGAGCAATTTTAACCAAACAGCTACTCAAAGAAAGGCTGCTTTTCCTCTCCTGTGTTTGTAATCCAGTGGAGCCCTTAGATATAGCCAAAAGGAAGTGGCACCAGTGGGATGTCTTGGAAAGACTTTAAGATTGGCATTAATTTGTAGATAACCAAGCTGTCTAGCCTCTGACTTCTTTCACCAGTTCCCTCTTGTGCTCTGACCGGTTGGTCAGATAATGCGCTGATTATTTCAGTCTTTCCTGTGCAATAACTCTTCTCTTCTAATCCCAATACCTTTCCCTCTGTGTGATAGTAGGAATCCTTAAACTGATAAAGAAAAGTTTGTAAGTGTTGAAAACATGCCTGTGAAGATCACAGTCATGATCCTATGCTAGGAGGAAACGTTAAACAGGGAATATGATAGAACCAGGAATTCAGTGGTGCTCCAGGAAGGGATGTAACCCCTTCGTTGCATTTGCATATGAGGGCTTTAGAGTATATGCCAGAAAGAAGGGGTGGGAGGCCCACAGCATCAGACACAGATGAGGTAGAGGAGGGCTCTGTCTCTAAATAAAGACAGAGTGGACATAGCCTCACCATGCTCTCCAGAGCATGGTAGCCCAAGAGCAAAGGAAAGTAAGGATAGTTTACGAGAAGCTTAAGTAAAATATAGAGACAGCTAAGAAAGTACGTGGTTGCATATTAATTGGAAGTACATTTCATCAATGACTGGGGTTTTTTTGCAGTTGTCTTTCATTGGAATTTTTAAAATGTCAATATTTAACGTGAATTCAACTGAATCCAGTAGAGTTCTTATTTCCACAGAAATAATGCTTCCAAATAATGCATCGCTTGCCAAAAAACTTTTATGTTTTAATGCCTCTAAGTCAGGATAGGCTTGAGATCCCCAAGCCTAAGGTGTTTCTTACCAAGTTTAAGAAAGTCTAATGCCAAATATCAAGCTGAGTGAGGAAGTCTATCCTGGAGACATTGACCATTACTGTCTGGTAAAGCATGGAGTCAGCCCAAAACATAAGGAAATCCTGTACAGCTAAACTACATGTGCAGAAACCCACCCAATTTTTGTATGGTTGCAATAGCAGATAAATTATGTCAGTCTAAGGATAAAGCACAATTTGTAACTGCTTTTACGAGTAATTCCATAAAAGGAACAAATGTAGAGTGAAATTCAGTAGGCACAGATAAACAAAGGTGAAGGACTGAGGACTGTTACAGTAAATGTGAACAAAACCATGGAAATTGGTATTTAGCCAAACTTTTTTTTTTTTTTTCCTTCTAGTTTGTAGACTCCTAGAGAGAGAGTCCATTTCCAGCTGAACAGCTGTGTGCTAGTACATTGAAGTAAATATCGCTAAGGACAGTGACAGGTCTTGGGAAAGCCCAGGAGAAGATGTAGGGTCAGGGAGAAGATTATGACCTTCAGAATGGCTAATAAAAAAGACCTGTTTCTGTTCTCATTGCAGAAAGAGCCTGTAGACCCTTGGATATGCTCCAGCTGTAGAACCACTTTTGCAACTTTTGCTCTGCTAGAATCTCACCAGTGCATCCATAAAGACCGAGTCCTTACCACCAGGTTCAGACCACCAAATAAATTGGGACCTGTAAAAGCAAAAAGCAAACTCAAAGGGAAACTGAGAGGAGCGGCATTAGGAAAAAGCATTGCTCAGTGCTATGGGACCATTTCCTGTTCCTCTGCTGCAAAGCTTAGTTGTGCCAGCTCGGGAAACAATTGTGATGCTCTTGTGAGGTTAATACCTAAATGGAGAAATGGCCGGTCTTCACTGTTGAAGGGAAGAGAAGTGAAGCAGACAGACAGTTACCCTTGCAGACTCTGTGGGAAGATATTTGATTCCATTGACAAGCTCACAGTCCACACTTACGCGCACAAAGGGGAGCGCCCCTACAAGTGTTCACAGCACGGATGCACGAAAGCCTTCATTTCCAAATATAAACTGCTCAGGTACAGCTCTGAAGGCACTCCTTTTCTGGTGGGTGTGTGGGGAAAAAGACAAGCACATCTTTTTCCTCTTGAGCATCCTAGTGACAATTAATGCCCGAGTTCCAGTTTTTATTATTCCTGGTTTGATAGAACTGAAGAAAGATAATCTCCCTCAATTGCTGTGGCTACTCAAAAAGATTATGTCGAGCAATTTTAACCTACTCTATGCTTTATGATTAACACCTTCACCCCCCAAAAAAGTTAAGATTTTACTAATAATCTGAGAACTTGTGAAAATGCCTTCCTTCAAGAGTGCCAGTGTTTTCAAGTCTTGAAGCTGTGCTGTGTACTAGAGTGAATATAAATGCAAATAACTTTTTTTTTTTTTTTTGTCTTAGGCACTCAGCCACTCATTCTTCACAGAAATCTCACCAGTGTGGCTACTGTGAAAAGACCTTTCACAGGAAAGACCATCTAAAGAATCACCTTCAGACTCATGACCCTAACAAGATGGCCTTCAAGTGTGAAGAGTGTGGCAAGAAGTACAACACCAAGCTAGGCTATAAGAGACACTTGGCTCTTCACGCAGCCACCAGTGGGGACCTGACCTGTAGGGTGTGTGCCCAGGAATTTGGCGGTACTGAAGTTTTGTTGGAACACCTCAAAAGCCATGCAGGAAAACCAACTGGCAATACCAAGGAAAAGAAACATAAGTGTGACCACTGTGAGCGTCACTTCTATACCCGTAAAGATGTGCGGCGTCACATGGTAGTTCACACAGGCTGCAAAGACTTTCTATGTCAGTTTTGTGCCCAGAGGTTTGGGCGGAAGGACCACTTGACTCGCCATACTAGGAAGACTCATCCACAAGAACTGCTGAAGAGCAGGTTGCAGAATGGTGACTCAGTGGGTCTCCTTGACCAGCTTTTTCCTTTCAGACTGAAGGAAGACGCCAGCATACTGTCCCCTTTTCCTGAAAGGGTCTCTGCGCAGAATGGGATTTTGAATAGTTCAGAATCAGGGGCATACAACTGTTCACATCTTCATTCCCAGCCAAGCTTACAAACTGCTCTTCCTCTTGAACCTTCTCCTCATTTGCAAAGGATGGGCTGTGCAGACACCCTTCCAACTGTCCATCCCACACCATGCTCAACAGCCGTTTCTGCCAACCTGAATCTCCATCAACCTAACAAATATGACCTTAATTCTACCTCATTTGCACCAGGGTCCCTCAAGAACCTACCAATAAAAGTGGATGTTAAAGGTTACAACGTGCATCTTCTTGAGGACCTGCCGTTGCCAGAACCTCAATCTCTCCACAAAATCAGTCTGGAAGAAGCTTCCTCAGGGCCTGTAGGGGATACTAACAAGTACCCAGTGCACAAGGAGACAGAGGCAGCAGCTGAAACTACGAGCCTGCCTTTCATGGATCTCACTCATGTGACGAGTTTCTGGCAGCTCCCACCAGGTGACAGCCAGAACACTACTGGGGACATCACAATGACATTTGGTCCAGAGGAGCCGTCACACAGGCTGAATGGCCTTGGCCAACAGCAAGGTCTTCAGCTAGCAACTGGTGGGATGGCCATAAACCAGCTGCATCATCTTCCTCGCTCCTTTCCATCCACTACAAATTCTGTAACGTTGCCTCATTTTCACCATGCCTTCAAATAACTATCGCCATGGGTGGGCTTTTTTTCCTTCTTTCTTTTAAGACTGTGCTTCTTACTTAAATCTGTTAGGATGGGGTGGTTTTGGTTTGGCTTTGTTTTGTTTTTAAGAAAAATTGCCCCAAACATTTTCAAAGCATGTTATGAACATGGTAGTTAAATTCAGGATGTTAATAAACAAGAAGCTCTATTTTTCATACTATTAGTTTTTTAGCATATGACAATAGTAGGACTAACGTATTTCCCTCCACACCCTCTATATTTTTGTTTCTTACCTTTCACGCAAACAGTTGAATAAATATCTTCAATGATAGCAAAGCATCATAACAGGCACAATAAAACTATGGCTGCTGTGGTAGGAGAAATAGGGTTAGGGTGAATGGGAAGAAGGGGGAAATCACAGAAAAATAATTTCAATGAACCATAAATCACAGCAAATTTATACACATGGCAAATGTAACAAACGATTTATCAACATCACAGATTTCTGTTAAGCACTTAATTACTGAACTTTATGAATCTTTAATTTACATCAGTATCATTCCAAGAGTAAATCTTACCTCCTTGTTTCACTCTTTTTGAATCAAGAAGATCACTATTGTGATTACGTTTAACTAGATTTTGTTTTCTGAAGTGTACTTCAGCTGTGTGCATCTCCTGCATTTTTTCCTAGGGCTGGAAATAATTACCATTTCTGCATGACTGTGTAAGAACCGGTATCTTGTCTATGTGCAGTTTTCGGAATGGGAAGTGAATTGTCTCAAAGGTTAGAGCAAAAGATTAACTTAGAGCTGGATTTGGCAAGGTATCTGACACTGGTGTCTGTCTCTCTCTGTGTGTGTGTGTCCCCCGCCTCTCTGTAAGCACTTAAGCATTTGCTTAAATTTAAGCACATGTTATCCCATTAGGTCAACAGCTTGCTTGATTTAACACTTGGTACAAAATAATGTTTCCTACCTAAGGGGCCTTTATTCACCTTTTGTTGATAAAAATGGCCTTTGTTTAATCTGGGAAATTATTATGAATTGTAGCCGTCTGAAATGTGGATTCCTTCATGGAAAGCCAGCCCTGGCCTTGGGCAGCCAGCAACCAAGCAGGACCTCTGTGGGGCCAGGGGCAGGTCCACACACAGAAGGGTTGCGAGGGCTGTGGTGGTGAGCTGACACTGGGCACTGTTCAAAACCAGGTTTTGAACCTGCCTCACAAGTGTAGCCTGAAATTAAAATGACCGTGACCATTATCACACCCACTAATCACAGGGGTTTTGCTCAGTAGCGTTGGGACAGCTGTAGTTGGACTTTCAGCCTTTGCTTCTTCTAAACCAGAACCACAGGGACTTTTGTTGCCTGGGGTAAATTGTCAGTGTGTTGGTGTGACAGTCCTATCACCTGATGTATGAAGTAGCAGAAATTGCAAAAACCACATCTCCCAGTAGACACATTATTAAAAAAAACCCAACAAACTCTTCACAATTTACTTTCTTGCCAAACCCATAGCTACTAAAAAAAAAATAAATCCTGGTTTTAGTGGATGGTGCAGTTACTAATGGATTCTGTTGCAGCTAAAACAGATGCAGAATTTCTGAATCTGAGCAAATTCTCAAACCCAGAGAGCTACTCTTACATTAAATCCAAAGAGAAGAAGCACCTAATAACCATTACAAATACAGCGTGAAGCAAGCATGTTCTCTTCTCCCCCATTAATCACAGGAATATTTCCAGACAGCTTCAAATAAAAAATATTTTTAAAGTAATTGCTGTTTCGCTGTTAATGAACTACACTGACATTATACAACTACAATGATCCAAATATTCGTACAAGTTTATCAGTACTTGGATTAAGGAAGCTTTGTATTATTGCAGTTCATGCAAGAATATGTTCTTCAGATACACTGTTCAGAGGTATTTTTTTGTTATGAAAATTTTTGGCATAAGGCAAACCAGAAGGAATTTTAAGACCATTCTTGTAATGACAACAGCAGGAGGAAGAGCAGGTGCTGCACATTCATGCCCAGTTAGCAGCTTTTTAAATTATGAGTTCTAGAATAGGGAAAAGGTTGCAAACAATGTCACATTCTACAGCTAGGAAAGGTGTGCATATATTCACTTACTGCATTGTTTTCCTTGTTCATGCACATTGTATTCATTTGGCTTCATCCAAGCTTATGAACTTGTAAAAAAAAAAAAAAACAAAAAAACCAACCACCAAACCAACTCATCACAACTTTTGTAGCACTACCTGATCATATACTGTTAATAGACATGTTGTCATTTTGGTTTCTGCTTCTATAAAAAGTGTAACTAGTTACTGAAATACTTGTGTGTGAATTAAAACATGATGTTAAGAAGAAAACATTACGAAAACACTGAGCTAGACTGGTGCCCATGTTCCTTGAGCTGCTCGACTGTAGCAGGGTGCCTGAGCTCCGAGCTGCCAAGAGAGGTGCTGCTGCCTGACCTTAGCCTCTTCTGAAATGTGGAAGGATGCGTTGGAGAGAGATGCTTAATGATGTAACTACAGATTAAAGACCGAGTTGCATTCAGATAAAAAGAAAACCACCATTTTTATATTAAAATGCTGAAAAAGCACACGATGATAGTGTCTACAAGTAAAACACAGAAGCAAACCTTGAATGTGTAATACCGAAGGTTTAACCGTTAGGTCCATTCAAATTTCTTTTTCTGGATTCTTGACATCATAAATGTAGAGGAAGCTGATGACGTCCCATCGCAAAGGAAGGCAAGTTATTTCAAAAGATTACAGTTGCAGAAAAATGGTTTTGTTTTAAAATTCTTACAACTTGGGACATACACTCGAGTCATCTAATTACTTAAAGGAGGGCTGGACGCATTGCGAGGCCTTCAGTAGCTGAGGCTCATGAATGCTTTGTTTCTGGGCAAACGAATTCTTTGAGCACAGCTGACCTGCTTGGTGTGGGGCTGAATATCGCATTTCTAAAAGAGCAATAGTTTGGTTTTGGTGAAGTTCAGATCACAGGCAGCTAAAGGAGAGGTGTGGAGACAGCAGCACGTCCTCACCAGCTCTCCCTGGGCTTACCTGTGGTGTCCAAGAGGATGGGGCTATCGTGGGCGGGCGGGTGTGACTTCAGGCAGTGGTGGTGGTGAAGGCAGCAGGAGCTGCAGGACATCTGTCTGATGGCACTGCCTTTGGCTCATGCAGAGCTGCGACGGCACCGGTGTGGGGAGAGGCGGCCCCACAGACGCCGGGGGTACGGTGGAGGAAGAAGGCAGCCCAGCAGTGGCCGGTCCTCCCTCCTCTGCAGCGCAGCCCATTCCTCCTCCAAATGGGAGAGGAGGATGCATGGTCAGAGAGGTGGCATGGGGAAGGCAGGACAGACCATGGCATAGCAGCTGAGAGACACAACAGAAAGATCTGACCCAGTTCAAGCACTGACCCTCCTGGAGATCTCTGGATATTTTACCTCACATCATAGTAGAGATAAAAATACTCTTTTCTGAACGCTGCTTGGAAGGCTGTAAAAGCCGTGTGATACATGCCAACTAAACAACAAAATTATTATAATCGAGTGATACCATAAAATAGAGAAACTTAGTAAACTTTTGGTCTCATAGAAAAAATGTACTCATTTTATTAAAAAAAAAAAAAAAAGAAAGAAAGAAAGGAAGCCATACCAACCTGCTGAAATAAGGAGCTAAAATTATACTACATGGAACAAAAGACTGCATCCTCTGTGTAAGCACAACTATTTCTAGTGCTCATTTCCCATCCCCTATAAGCAACTATATTAATTTCTTATTCCTTTGGTTTTATTTACTAACTGTTTCTGTTGGGACTCTCCATTTTCTTAACCAATGAGTTGCCCTAATTCCTGAGAGTTTTTCCCAGCCAGTCTGAAATAGGATGGTAAGTTCCATATATTAATGATTCATTCATTTTTCTGCTAGCAGAATTTTAAAGTACTCTTCTTCAATACACTGTTCCTGTCCCTGCAATTACGTTTTCTGTAAGACATAGCAAAATGATCTCTGAAATCAAAACCGAACAGCTCTACACCCAGATAGAAAATAACGGTGCAAGGGTAAACAAATGCGGTACAACTTGCTCTGACTTTTAAGGATTCATTTATTTGGTTGTAAAAGAAAGCAATTGTGACAATGCTGCACAGGATAGTCTGGTATAGGCTTTTTCCTGCCCTTCTTCCTGGGTTAGAAGAAAAGGCTAAACACTGCTTTAGTATATTTGGGATAATTTCATGCCCTTTGTTTCTAAGACAGGCTAGCTATAGGCGTGACATTTGTTTCAGTGTCATCCTTTCTATATTTATCTAGTCACTATTAGCTGCAGCCTAAGTAGAGTTTAATTAAACTCGGTAGAGTCTGGTATTTATTATTGCTGTGTCCAACTACTTTTCATCTTCATTAACTCTATAAACATTTAATAGGCAAGCACATTCCTGTGGATTTTAATTGAAAGCCTTATCGGGAACTGTTGGGCTAAAAAAAAAACCAACAAACCCAGCTCAAAACATATTGCAACACTGAAAGTTTATGCAAGGTGATCCAAGGTTGGTAATAAAGCAGGTGGCCAAAAAATAAGGAGATATGCCTCCACAACATCTCTGCCCTGCCAATCAATTTCTAAGAGCAACTGAAGATTTTAATGGAAGAATGAGATTTGGTTTCAGTTAGTCTGAACTTGAAGTGCTTTGAAGCTGGTACACAGCTTACACAGCCATTTATCGCTTATCAATCATTACCATTTATCATTTATTGTTTACTGGAAGATTCTATTAAATATATACATAAAATTCCAAAATGTTCTTTTGTCTTGTTCAATATATCAAAGCAAAGTATTAGGGGGAAAAAAAATCATGATATTGGATCGTGCTACATTTTCTTGAAACCACTGAATGAACCACACTGGTAATATCCCTCTCCTTTTAGGCAATCAGTTAATTAAATTTTTGCAACTGATACACAAATAATCTCACCACTTTAAAAAGGACAGCATAATAAACTTTGTAGCTTAGGGGGAAAAAGGGGGATAAAAAAAGACAGTGAACTGCAGTTTGCTTATTTTGTTGAAAGTGGTAGCTGTAGCACTTGAGGTGGAAGAGGTGCGGGAAAATTGTGTTGCTTAAGGTCTTCCCTTAATGCTTCAGAAGAAAACCTTAACACATCTTTGCAGACCAGCCACTCTATCTTCTGTTGCACATTTGCGGTCTGAAAGCAGCGACAAGCCACATACTTGTTATTTGCACAGAAACAGCTTTTATATTTTACTCCATTTTACCTAAGCAGGTTAAACCTCAATCCCTGGGAAGGTGATGGAGCAGCTCATCCTGGAAACCATTTCCAGACACTTTTAAGGATGAGAACATTTCTTTGCACCACTCAAAGCCAGTTTCTCATGTCTGCTTTCTCAGCTAAAAAGCACTCTTGCTTTGCACTGAAATTGGTCTCCAGCTAGCCCAAAGTGCTCTGTAAAGCACCTGGCAAAGTGCACCAAAGTGTACCTGGCAAAGCTCGTTTTACAGAAGCTGCGGCAGCAGTTGCCAACTGCCCGGCATCTACAAGCTCACCCTGGCCAGTCATTTCCACAGTTCCCAGGTCCATACAGGACTCTTTCCTGTATTTTGGATGCTAGTGTGGCTGCCTGTCCTGGGGACTGCTGGAGGCACTGGCTGTCCCAGGCCTCTGTAAACTGGCTGCAGCTACATCCCCGGCAATACCTGGACTTGCCCGTGTCCCTAGGGAAAGAGGTGTCTCCTCCCCAAGCCTGTCAAGCCCTGAGTTTCAGAGTTCAGTCGCTAAACCTTGAGAATTGTGATGGTATCACTAAATCCCCGTTTGTGGTCTGCAAGACCCTGCATGAGAACTGTAAGAGTTACTACACTGTGGACATAGTCACAGGTAATTCGGGGAGTGGAGAACACCAGATGAGACCACTGGGTACTGTCAACCGTTCTTCCTGTAGCTGGCAAAGTCAAGGAGGTAGGTAGAGTTGATGATGGCACTGTGAACTTGCACACGCCCGCTGCAGATTTCCCCACACTTGAAGGTACTTTGCCACTGATAAGCAGCAATCAAGGCAGCAAAACTCCACACAGAAGGACCCTACAAAGACTCTGAATGTGAGTCTCTGCAACAGAATATTTTGTGCACGTTACTGTTCATCCCACGCTCCAAGCACCCTTACAAGCTCATCTCCCAGGCTCCAAATATCTTGCCAGCTACAGGGAATCCGTCTTGGCTACATTCCCTGCCAGGATCTCATATTCTGCAATCATATGCATCTCACAAGGGTGCAAGATGCTGAGCATCTGAGCCCTCCCCTTGCACAACAGCACCACAACTCCCTTAAGCAGGGGCTGGAAGGCCTTCCTGCTGCCCTGACATGGCTCTGCACGGCCCGAGATGGGAGCAAGTGACTGCATGGTCTGAAGAGCAGAAGCACCAAACATTACGGTCTGGGAAAGTAAACACTGAGGAAAAGGAAGAACATCCATGCTATCATCCTGACATAGCCATTATTGAAATGGATGCTGGCATCTTCCTCACTCAGAAAATGGAAGCACATTGTGAGAGCACAAAACCTGCTAGAGAGGTTTGCATTATCAAGCAGCAAATCCTCTCAAGATGCCAGTTAGAGCAGAACACAGTCACTGCCTACTTGAGATGGAGCTACTCCAAACCAACATTTAACACCAAAATGAACATTCTCAGCAGCCTATACTGGGTGCCTGAGGAGCTTTCAGTGCAATCGGCTGCTTCAGCTAATACAAAGAAGTTCATACTGCAAACACTGCAACAGAATATTGTACATACACAAAAACCAAACTTGAGGTCCTTTCATGCTGTAGTGTTGAAAAAAAAAAAAAAAAAAATTCTTACCCAAATGCTCCTGAAGTTTTTTTTCCAGTAGATACACCCAAAGATTTTTGGGGTTTCTGCAGTATTCCTGGAGAGGTCTCTGCAGACCATTACTTAAAAAAAATTATTGCCATAAAAAAATTATAACCTACATAAATTCCATATAAAACCCAGAAATGTAGGGATCAAAGCTATAGATACACAGAGCTGTATGTATTATCATTCACAGGTTATACTACAAATAACCATGAAAATAACTTTATAAAACATCTTCTGAACATAGACTGAGTATGGGTCGTGATTACTGGTAGCAATGAGTGGTAGCAAACATATTATATGGTAGCCTGCTTAGGGGGAACCGTTTGAGGGATGCGGTGGTGTTAATTTTAAGGCTGAATCAACAGGGGGAAGTCATATGGAGCAAACAACATACAAAGCTTGATGCTTCATCTAAATGGACTTAAGAAAATTTAAAGAAGATGGAACAAATCTTAACATCGAAGATTACAGGTTATGGAGTCCTTTATGGGACAGAAGGAAGCTCACACCCAGACTGCATATTTTAGGTCTATAGAGAGACGTCTGTTCGAGGATCTCTAATTGAAAAGGCTAAGCAGCCCCTCCTGAGAACCCACATGAAAACCTCCGTGTTTACACTCAGCACAACGGATCAGAATAATAACTTGGAAAGCTATCCAATATCAACAACATCCACTTGGAAATTTTTGACCCTTCTTATTTCTAACAAGTGTTGTATGGAAATGAATTTAGGATTTTATGTCAAGGCCTGGACTTGTGGGGAAAAAAAAAAAAAAAATCACACCTTATTATTCTATCAGAAAACTGGATTCCAAAGCCTAGGATCTGTTCCTAAAATGCCATTCCCCACATCAAACACCTCAGAGTTTGTTATAAGAAAAACATAAATATGGCTAAATTAACTCCTTACCTAGCCTAGATTTGTCTGTATTGGCACCTTCTTGTGCTCTCTTCTGAAGCGGTAACACAGCAGTTGTTAAGGTTGGGGGTTTTCTGTGCCTCACTGGTTGCTTGCCCTAGTAAAAGAAGATGCACAATCCACACAACTCTAGCAAGGAGGTTACAGTGCCTGGTGAAAACTCTCCAAATGGCTGTTGAAGCACTGCTAGGAAGGAACAGGAAAAAGGTGCACCCCCCCTCCCACTTGGAAGCCATTTACCAAAATAGATAAGAGAGTAATACAATTTTCGAACATCTTTAAAAAAAAAACCAACAAAAAAAACCAACAAAGAAAGAAAATAGTACTCTCCTAAAGGAATTGTTTACTTTTTTTTTTTTTTTTCCCAATAATAAAATAGGACAGGACCTCATTTCAAGACACTGCCAATTAGCTCCACTTTTCTGATTCCCCAAAGGGGCTTAGCTCTTTGGCCTTGTGTCTAGTGACCAGGGAGTAAATCAGCTATACATTTGGAGGGAGCAGCAAATCTGCAAACAGCAGGAAGCCCTCATCAACAGGAAGGGCTTTCTCTATATAGTGCAAAAGCTGCCAGATTTCTGGCAGCAGCTACAGCTGTTACCCTGGAATCCAATCACAGAAGAGTCTGAAGAAATCATTGTCCAACTTTTTCATACTATCAGATTCTGTCACTTTTTATATCAAAGGGCTCCAGTTTCAGGGACCTCCTAGCTGATGTTCAGCATGTAACTTGTCTTAAGGATTTACCAACTTCCCTGGGGTCTTAAGTTTTATATTAATATAAGTCTTTACTCACCATAAACTAGAGTTTGGCAAAGTCTAGGACAAGACAAGTGTGTCTGTGTTTGCCTACCAAAGCCTGTCCGGTGGACTTTGCAGCAAAGGCACGGCAGGCAGCTTGCTCTTCACAAAACTTCACGTGCCTCTGCTGCAGCCTCATTAAACCTTCGTGGACAGTGTGGACACTGAATATAGTCTGATCATGAGAAAGGAAAAACTTGTGTCATGGTTTATACGCTACAGGAGAAGAATTGCCCTGCTTTACTGAAGCACGGAAGAAGTAGTTCAAAACCTGGCTCCATCAGCATGATGAGTTCCGATGAGCTCCCAAGGTACAAACTTGGGAGAACTACAAAAACCTCACCTAGAAAAGCACTTGGGATCCCAAAATACATGCTTATGGTATTAACCCAGCAAACAGCAATTGCTTTCAGAAATAAATCCCTGAGGATTAATTAAAGCAGATTTTATTATCTTTGTCCTATTCCCACTCCCAACCTCACAATTAACAGATCTGCAGAAAAAGTGATATTGAGAAATACCTTGAGTAGTCTAAACCAATGATTTTAAGTCTAATTTTGAAGATTGGTCATTAAGATCATTGTTTTTGCAAAATCCATTTCCTTTGGACATTGACAAAATACTGCCCCGCAAGCTGAGGCAACTCTAAAAGCCAGGTTCCTGGGTATGAAGCAGCGTTGTGAAGAACACACAGCAGTGCTTCCCAGAGTTGTTTTTGACAGTGTTATAGTCCTCATTCTGCTAAAAGCTGTTCAGCTACATTTGTCACTGGTGCAGACGTACTCATTTCAAAGCATAGTAGGTGTTTGGGATCAACATAGTCACATTCAGCCCTCGCACTGCCCTTGCTGTCCTCAGACCCTTCCTCTCTGCCCTGTGCCTTTTACAAAAGCAGTCCAAATGTCCTTATCCTAATATTACAGATACAGCATCTTCACAAATCACTTCTCCCAGTAACAGCCCAGAAAAGGTGGCCCAAACAGCCACCAACAGCCAGCCCCAGACCAACAGCGTGGGCAAAATGGTTGTGAAGACAGGAGGGGAGGAAGAGACAGGGCAGATGCCTGGTTTTGGGGTGCACTTCTAGGGGGACCTGGCACTTCAAGGGAGAACGAGGCGCTTTGGGCTCTATTTGGAAGAGGAGGAGAGGGAAGGAGAACATCTTTCTCTCTCCTCCCCACAATCCATGTGCTTTCTCTCCAGTCCTGTAGTATAGGACGTTCAACCTCACTAGGGCCCTCAGCAATTTGTCTTTCCTAAAAAGCGGTTCTCCGATTCCTTTCTCCATAACTACAGCAGCTCTTGCACGTCTTGATTTCCTCCAAGAGGGAGAAGGAAAGGGAGGGGTCTGCTCTTAAGAGCTGGTAGAGTCAGACAAGAAATAACAGGGTCATTAAAGAATTCAGCAGTGGAAATTCAGAGAGGAGCTTGACCCCAATCAAGGAAGGAAGATATGTCCTGCTGCTTATACTGCATCGCTGTCATCTAGAAGAGGAGAAAGGCTGGAATTACGACAGCTGGTTTTGCTATCAGTCACGAATTCCTGCTCTGGAAGTGAGCCCAGAGAGCCCCCCCTTCTCATTCCCCCTCTCTCCCTCCGCCTTCTTAATGCAGGCAGGACTCCACGGAGACCCTTTCCAAGATTGCTCCCACATTTCATAAATCACATATCCTGAGAAATACTGGCTGTATGTGCGTCTTTTTGGATCCATAATTTCTAACACAGTGAGTTTTGTGCAGAGACCACACCTGGTATTAGTAGTAAACAAGAGCCATCTTTTTCTAACAGACTTCCCCTAACTACACAGGAGAAGGGGGCAGTGGAAAAGGCATCACATGGGAGTGGGGAAACCCATGTGTACTACAGTTGTTTTGAATGGTAAGGGGAAATATTTCACCCTCTATTATACTGTGGTACAGCCTGTGCTAGAACACAGGTACCCCAACTCTCCTCCCAAAGCACTGCCTAATATCGGACCCCAAACTTGCTGCCTTTAAACTTAAAAGATACAGTTAATTTTGTCGTCCTCCCTGCCACCTCGGTATTGCACTCCTACTCAATTTAAGACAAGAAATATAGCTGAAAATTAGAGAGCAAGGAAAGGATCAATGTTCATGTTGCATTGTGCCGGGGGGTGCAAAACTGAAGCCCAACTGTGGATAATAAGAGGTCACTGCTTAACTAAAGATCAGTTCACGATCAGTAATAAGATAAAATAGACCACAAACCTAGGCTGATGCTTGGTGGGGGAGGAGGTGGAAGAGGGCGGCCCTCCTTCGGAGCTTTTGTGACTTGCTTGGCTGATTGAATAGTATTAATAAAACCCTCATGGCGCTGCCCCCAGGTAGATTTCTTCCCTGGCTGTTTCTATAATGGAAATAATAGAAGACACGAACTATATTTCCCACTTGCAAGAGACAGAGAAAAATCTTAGAGTAATGGTTCTTCCATTCTGAGGGAAAGAAATAATGTTACAAACAAATTTACTTTTTTTTGAAAGGCATAGGAAAGCTGATTTAGCCCTTTGCATTTCTGACAACACCAGAAGATGGACAAAATAACAAGGCCCTCCAACAAAACACTCTGGTCATGGAAGACCACAGGGTGCTTAAGAAGGAATAGAAAAGGCACTATGACCAATGCCTTCCCTTCTTCTCCACTTGTCGGATTCTTCCTGCTTTAAACCTTTGTGCACTTCTGTTTCTTTCCACAACTGATTTTAAAGGACATTTTACAACAGCAGTCTGCATGGATACCAAATCAGCAGTGATTTGGCGTCTCTGGGTAAAATTATACACATGCATGTCCATGTGTATTCCCTTCCTCCCCAACAAAGCACAAAAACCCTCTTGTTCCAATAAGAGCTTAAGCCTCTTCCCCTCCAGCTCTGTAAATAAGTTCAAGTTAAATACATTTTTTAAACCCTTGAGTTCAATGGCAGTGAATCTCCATAGCTTCATCTGTGGAAGATTTGAGGCTACTGACAGCGCTCATGTTCAACCTGGGGCATTCGTGCACCACCCATCTTGGATCATGCTGTCTTTCAGGTTTTAGTGAAGAGGAAGCTGTTGGAGACTCACAGCCTTTAAAATACATAAACGAACATTTCCTAGAAGAGCAGAGACACTTATGTGCCCAGAGTAGTCACGACACCTACTGGTTTGGCTTCTGAATGGAGAAATATTCTCAAACTAGCAGCATAGGGAGGGGGAGGAAGGAATTTGGCACAGAGTCAAGCACATATGTGAGACTCATCTACAACATCCAGGCTTTGTCCCCGGAGGAAACAATAGTGTTACTGAATGAAAGACTTCATATGGTGGTAACACACATGCTTCAATTTTAACTATACCTTTTGCAGGGGCTGCTTCTTCACAGTGGTGATTTCTGTTCCCTGCAGTCTCTATTTCAAAGAGCTGAAGGGCTTGCACTTCTTATTGAAGACTTTCTTGCATATTGGATCATGCCTCAGCTGGGATGCAAAAAACCCCCCAGTCGTTTATGGGTCAAAGTCATGCTTTATTAATGATGCTTCCTTACTCAGGCTTTAAAATTACTTCTATTCAGGAGCAGGGAGCTGAAGCAAGTATTTATTTTGGGTTCAGTTTAACTCCTGAAGGAATTCAGCAAAACTTTAAAAAGCTGTCCAAGTACAGCTGCAGTTCAACACAAATAAGAGATAGAAGCCATTTCCAGTTTGTTCTGCTTGGGGACATGCTGGAGGCCAACACAAATAACGACTTGCAGAGAATAACTGGTCTGTGAACACGACCAGTCCTGTTGGACTTCCCTCCTCCTCCCCCCATTTTTCTTTCTTTCTTGGTTAAGAGGGAGAACAGACTGATCCTGTTCAAGGAGCTGATATTTACATTATCAGTTCTTTGAGTTTAGATAAGTATTCCAAACTGGGGGCTCCCCTGACAAACAGCAGCACTGTCCATCCCACCAGCACCACTGAAACGACAGCCCCAGGCTGAAAGGGAGCAGCTGCTTACCAGCACACATACCCTGACAACTCGGAAGGAAAACTAGGGATAACACCTGCAGCTGAAAGCACAGGGAAATTTTAGGCAGGTAGATATCCAGTGCTGAATTTGTGGAAGAGCTGCACCTTACAACAAAGGAGGTTTTAAGGTTCAGAAGTGTCTCAGATTTTAGCATTGACCTCACTTTTCTGCAATAAGGACAGCCAGTCCCCTTTGTGAGGAACACCGTGAGAGCAAGGGCCAAGCTACATCCTTGCTCTTGTGCCGTGGATCACACCTATTTGAGCCCATCCACAGCTGGTAAATTAAATACTCCATTCCTATCTTCCTTTGCCTACCCACCCCTCCCCCGTTCTCAGTTATTCTTCTTGATCTTCTCATTAATTTCTCTATGCCATCCACTTTCTTCCCATATGAGTTAAGCAGCTGCCTGAGCAAGGCATTTTGGTTACAGCTCAGCTGGGCCAAGAAGCACCTCATTCTACCACAACACACATTTCTACATTCTTATTGCCCTTTGAACCTTTCTACTCTCATGCTTCAGGTCCTTATCTTCTGTTTCTAGACATTTTTGACAGCAAACTTGAGCGAAGGATTCCTCTGCAGGACCAAGAGG
>VZTL01036779.1:25293-38417 GCA_013400535.1 Scopus umbretta
GCAGCAGATACCTGTACTTTGCTCACTGAGGAGCACACCAGTCCTTTATCAACAGGGCATGGACAGGCATTACAGGGTTTGTATCTTATGCTAGCGATAGCAACAAGAAAATTCCTGCCTCCCCAAAAACATAGATAACTGTCTTTTCAAATGATTTTGCTAGATCAAACCACCATGTTGTTCATGCATCTGACCTGAGATACCAAACGTGGAGCTACTTACACAGGGTAGTTCCACCTGCATCTCGGAGCTCACAGTTATTCAGTTTTCAGGGTATTTCTCTTATCTTTCTTTTTTTTTTTTTTCCCTAAATAATTTTTTAGTTGTATCGTGGCTGCTCTGAGCCACAGGATCAGTAATGCAAACTGAGGAGGGGAGAGGTGCGTGCAGAACCCCCCCCTTGCAGAAAAACCCAGCTGTTGGCTTGTGCCAGGCAAACTGTGCAGCCACCCATTTAGTTTGTAATCCAGGGATCAGGGAGGTCAGGGGGAATCTTTTCATTCACTTCAGCAGGCTTTGGAACAGGGCCTAGTGCCCGCATTATGCTGTCAAAGGGACTACTTATCAGATGGTTTATTAGTCTATTTTTCCCAGGAAGCCTGAAATAACAAGTTCTGCCTGGAAACCTGGAACACAAAAGAAGCTTCAGGTTAGTAATTTATGTCTCACCAAGAGATAATGTATTATTTTAAACGTGATGTATAGTAAACATCTGATTCTGGACAAGCAGGTAAACTAAGATAGTGCAAGATTGCAGATTAAATCACAATATTTCTATGAACGTTATTTCTCTAATCAAGTTCACCAATGAAAGCAGTTATTAGATCATCTGCTCTTCCAAACATGTGTTCAACCCACTTCTCTACTAGCAGCCACCTCCTTCTTCCTCAGTGCTCACCGCCCCTTTCAGCTAAACACATTGACATTCCCATCCAAAAAAAAAAAAGTTTTACCAGAACTTCTTGTGCAAAATGTCTTCCACAGGTTGGACAAGGAGCCAGATCTTGACTTTGGGCAGCTGTGTGGAAGTCAAACCACGCAAGTGTCTCAGTTACACAGTACAGGACAGCTTGACTGCAGCAGAGTAAGTGTTTGGCCTCAGCCCTTGCCCAAACAGTGTTTCGTTGTCAGAAAGGGACATCACGTGCCAGGCCTTTGAACTACCTTATTTATCTTGCCCCTATGAAGCACAAGCTCTCCTCTAACGACGATGCACAGCTTTTTATTTTATTTGTTTTACGTGACTGCCCACATAGTCCTTTCACAATGACATCACAGCTGGGCGAGGAGATGATGGAAGAGTACTCCAAGTCACCACGGCCTAAATTCAGGGAGGGGAGCTGGAAAGCAAGAGCAGGCATTCTGCACCCGGATTTATTCCATTTCACTTGTAAGTTGTTAGGAGCTAGCTCAGGGTAAACCATCGCTATCCCAGAAAGTAGCAGGTGGCACACCTGCTGTGAGACAATCTTCACTCTTAAGGCAGAATATTTCCGTGACATCCCAAACAGCATTCAGAAGTGATCTTATTTTGTGGATGTCAAATTCGTGGGGATTTTTTTGGTTTTAAATTGGTAATTTTTTTAAAAAATGGGTTTTTACGTTACGTGGGAAGTAGTTTCAAGCCTTTCTGACTCTACAGTAGTCACAAACTCTCATTTCAGAGCAGGGACGTTACTTGTATTAAACAAAACCAGCTTTTAGGAAAACTTGAACGATAACAAAGAGCCCTTTTCATGAGTCTTGCAACCTACAGAGGGAAAGACTTCTCATTTAAGTGTTCCTTACCTGCTCTTCCTGAAACAAAAGAAATCCTTGTCTTGCTGAGCAGCAGCAGATGTGTGACTGCTTTTGTTTCTGACTTCTTTTTCCCAGATTCTACCATACTCCAAGGCACAGAGTTAAGGTTACTACAGCGTTTCATTGATTACAAGGGCAGAGGAACAAAGCAATCCTCTAACCTTTTTGACTCTTAATTCGGTTGCCTCTCTTTACATGTCTTTCCACTTTTGTTCCCAAGCAACATCTTTCTGCGTGTCAGTGCTCAGTCTGGAGGAGTCTCTCTGGAGTCTCTCTTCCTTTCAAGCATCTTTCTCTGCCTCCCCCATCTCTTTTATTCTGTTCTCATCCTCTCAAGGTTTTGACTGACACAGCTTATTTTTCTTTTTTTAAGGGATACAAGCACAGTATCGCTGAATCAGCAACAAGAAGTCAGGAAAAAGGACCCTTTGCCACAGAAGATTAGTTACTTAAGACACGTACAATGGCAGATGAGTTAAGGACTAGTAAAGAACATGTGCGCTGTCGTTAGCAAAATATTTTCCTTTCCAGCAAATCACATTCCACCCAAACCACTGAGCAGAATCTGTTACTCACTTGTGCCATTTAACTCCTTTCCTGGTATCTGGCTCATCTCAACATAATGGTTTCTCAAATTTCCTCTTCTGCGTTGTTGTCAGGAGTCATGAGGACTAGATGGTCTGTCTTCACTACTCAAAAGCTCGCACTTCAAGTCACCATGCAGCAGCAATTACGTAATTAACAATCATGACGCAGGCAGGGCCTGCTTAAGCCTGTGAAACATTTGAAAACTAGTACAGATATCGGCTAAATGAAAACCCTGAAACTTGTTCTAATCTCAGACAATTTCCACTGATGTGGTTAAGAGAAATTCTTGAACAATTTTGGAAAATGAAGGCTTAATCTAGATGCGAATACTGCATTGACACTTCAGTTTTCCGAGCAGCAATCAAAAGACTTGTAGAATTAAATGCCTGTTTATTCCCTTCCCCCAAAACCATGTCACTTTGTCAGTTAAAATATATTACAAAAGCCTTCTTCCAATAAAAACAAGTATTTTGAATTGTTTCTGTACATTAAAAAGCCTCATCAGTCCTTCTGTTAGCTCGTTGCCGTCTACTGTTCACAAAACTACATAAGGAATATTTAAGATGCTTTGACTTTAGTAGCAGTCAAGCCTGATGTGTTGGTTACCGTGTTCCTTACCAGCAAAATGGTTAGCTTTTCACCCAAAGGCAGACGATTGCTCAGTCTATAGTCCTGAAGACCTAAAGCTGAGGGTTTCTTAGGAATACAGAAGGATTCAGAAGGACTGACTACAAATCCTCTTCATTTCATTCACATGCACAGTACAGAAATTTAAGATCTCACCAAAGCCTCAAGATATCGGCCCTCTGCTCATCTTCAGCAAGTCAGTGCAACAACTGCAGAGGGTCACAAGTTTGTACTTCAGTGAAACCAAACTGAATGCAAGACCTGAAGCATATCATTTCAGGAAAATCAAGACAACGGCTGTCTGCAGCACACAGCATTTTTCTAAGTATCTGCCGTTGTGTTTGCCGTACTACTCGGACTGAGTACTTTCAGCAAAGCCGATTTCAGTGGCAACAGTAACGGTCATGGACTACTGCAACACTTGCTGCGACAGATTTTATTTGCTAAGAAATGTGAAAGTCGGGTGAGGTATCAGGGATGTCTAGCTACACAACAGCGTTTCAGACACCTCTGTTTACAAAAGGTTATTTTACATCTTTCGTAGTAGTACCCAAACAATAAATAACCAAGCCAGAAAAGAACTAAGGAGTGGGTGAAAACTCCTTGACTTACAAAACTGTGCTGTATCAAGGAACTATATATTTAACCATCAGGGTGAGACAATATAAATTGCTATATTGCTTTGTAAACTGAAATAATTTAATAGAAGAATCTAATCAAATCTGTAGGATTCTGCTCAGGTGATGAATACAATCAACAAATATATATATATATATATATAAAAAACTTTGTCCAGTGATAGCTTGTAAGAATTTTTTTAGCATTTTAATACATTTCTACTGTAATAAAACTTTGCAACAGTTGCCATGTCACTCATGACAAAATAGACATCACTAATACATTGCTTTATATATAACTTCAGTTCAGAAAGAACGACAAGTTACTGGTTCTTGTTACAGTACCACCTGAATAACCCCCTTTGAGGATGACTGGCAAAGCTAAGGGTTAGCAGTTCCCTTCTCAATACAAATGGAAACTTAAGAATCTTTCCACAATAAGTTCCTCAGTTTTGTCAAGACAGCTTCAGTCCTTGAATGTTTTGTTTCAGATTGAGCAACTCTTTCTCTTGCCTTGTTTTCTCCAATTTGAAGGCTAGCTTGTTGGCTTTCTTCTCCATTCTGCGTTCCTGTGCATAGAAATAATTACAAATTTACACCATAGGCATGACAAGCAAAAAGAAACCATTCTAATTAACAGTCCTACATCATGAAAACAGCAGTAATCTGGACAACAATCTTATTTATGGCACTAATTATTAGTAGTCAAATTAATACCTGTACCACCAGGATTATCATCTTGAATTAGCTGAAGCTTCTAATATGCTGGCAATTTCTGTCCCTAAATAAAACAACTAGTATATCATCGTGGCCAGTTATATTCCCCACATTTCTTTCTGAAACATCACAACTGTTTTCTTTGCTTGCCTAGGTAATAAGGAAATATGAGGGCTCCTTCCAAAGTTATATACACGTAATAGTGGCCACAATAACAGACCAAATTTCCGTACAGGACATCAGGATGACAAAATTACGACGCTAAATTTCTTTCCAGTAGATGTTTTTTTAAAGAAGCAATAATTAATCCTTTGGGACCAGTGAGTTTTTCCCATTAATTTCCAGACACAAGAACAAATGAGCTTTAAAAGAAGTTTGTAAGGCAGAATTCAGATAACATAACATGTTTTTGCACGGTTTTATTTAAAATCAGGCGTACCTTTCGCTCCTCTCTTATTGCCTGTTTTCTAGCTTTGCGATCCTCTTTGCTCTCATCTTTGGACCGGGGCTGTGTTGATGCTCTTGGCAGGTCACTGCCATTAATCATTTGCATGCGTTCAATCTGCTTCGCAGTAAGACCTTTCTGAGGCAAGACATGTAGGGGAATTCCGGTCTTCTGGGAAACTTTTATTGCTTTGGGCTAAAATAGAGAGCGCATACATATATTGGTGGTCCCCACCTTTCTCTCCACGAAGTGCACATCGCACTGCCTTATCAGTATAAAAAAAAAGAGTTAGGTTCGGATTTAACAGTAATAAACGTAAGTTGCCTCATACTGTTTTCTTCCCTCAGAAAAACGCAGATTGATCCTAAAGTAAGAAATCAAACACACCTGTGAGTGGAATCTGGCCTCCCAGAACAAGAAAAAGTTTCTCCCTTTTATTTAAATATTACTGAAAAGAAAAAGGAACTTAAGTAGGCCCTTAATATTCCTTTATAAGCTTTCAAGAAAAAGGTTTTCTTTCAGAACCTCACACATCTGGAACATCAAGCTGTGGTCTAATGACAGGGAACGTCTGGAAGGCCAAAGAACTAGAAGAAATTGTTTCAAACTGTAGAAGGTAAATTCTCAAGAAAAAAAAACTAATAGGTGGTTGTGAGACACAGATTACACAAAGACATATCACAGATAACAAGAAAGTAAGTTCCTTGCTCTCTACATTTTTGCCTAGCTACTACAGAAATTTTGACCTTACTCAATTTTCCTTCTAATAGAAAAAAAAAAAATGTATCTAAACCCTTATTCAGTGAAGAAGTAATGCCAGAGGCTAACACCCTCCCCAACCCTCTTTTCTGCTCCCTCCTTCTTTTAAGAAACACATATCCATTGAGAAAACAATCACTTTTGTCTCAGATTTTCCCAAGCCAGGTTGTTACTCAGAATAAGTTTAATGATTTTACCTTTGGTGGCTCTTTAATAAGTGTTGGGTGATTATATAAATTTGAATATGTACCTAGGTCACAAAGGAAAAAAAACAAAATTAGTGAAGAAAGGCTTGCAAACAGAAATTAGGTAAATTCACAACGAATTGTACTACTATTTAGTCTTTGAAGATATAAAATTGCAAGAATTAAGTTATCCACACAAATGCAGGAATTTCATCCAGCAAGAATACCTGCTGCCATGCTCCAGAAGCACAAACCATTTTACCTAAAGCGCTGTTAGAAAAGTTCTGAGCTCACCTATCATTTACTTTGAAATCCTAGGAACAAACAAGCGAACTCCAAAATACTTACTCAAAATGGATTCACAATCCCACTTTTCTTGTGGTTCCTCAATAACTACAGCTACTATTTCTTCCTTTTCTTCTTCACTTTCTTCATTCACAGCAGAGTCTAAATCTTCACAGGGTTCAAGAGCATCCAATTTCACACAACTTTAAAGTCCAGAGAAGAAAAAAAAAAACCAAAAACCCCAAGGTTTATCTTTTCTTTAAAATGTGTAATTAGGTAAACCCAGTCTCCCCTCAGTAAAACTCCAAACCAAAGGAAGCTATTCCTAGTGAAACCTGCAGCAAAAGTAAGTTTCCTTAAGTAAGCATCCCCAAAATAAGCCAAAGCATTAGGACAAGAGACATAGTCGACAAAAGAAGTATTTCTGCATTTCAAAATTACGTATTATGTAGCACACACAATTTGTGACTGAAGGGGAGGAAGTGAAGAGGGCATACTTTTTAATGTGTAAGCAAAGCAGCTCTGGAGGCGATTGTGTACTCTACTAGTGACTAGTCATCTTTCACTACATGGGACAAGTTACCGTATCTTTCAAATCAGGAAACATAAGACTAATGTGAGAACGTTTAGCCATTTAACTTTGGGATAACATCACCTGTTCTATGACAAAGCGAATATGCTGTGAAAACGCAGTCTTACACTGACACAGGGTTGCTTTGTAAGCACTGATTTTTGCAGTACCCATGCAACAGTTGCCTGTGAGTTTATTATCATGAAACTAGGTATACAGTGGAATTGGCTGCATACCAGCAGGACAGAATATACTTGGCTACAGAGTCTGTTAAAAACAAAAGTAAAGGTATAAGGAGAAAGGTAAGTTACACTAAAAAGGGAAAGGAAGAATGCCTCTAGATACTACTTACACTAAATTCAATACAATTACATAAAAGAAGCATAATCTCACATAAATTTCCACTTAATTTTATCATCTTATAAGCTAGGATTGACGTTCAGTGACGTAAAAAAAAAAAAGTTAATACTCATATGTAGCTGCTTTTGTAGTGGGATGTAATCTTTGGGTACATGAACTGGAAACAACATACCCAAACTTTCAACATAAACACAGGATTACACAAGTACTTAAGTGAAGCAGTACTTCTGGGAATACATACTTCTTCGCTTTCTCTTTGTAGTAATCGTTCAGGACTTCCTGCAACCGAGCGTTGTCCGTGTTAATATAGCCTTCTAACTCCACATTATCCAAGGCTCCAATTTCATCTTCATCAAATTGTTCAAAAAACTAAAATAAAGAAGCAGGTATCCGTAATTAGATTGCATTTGTCGTGCAACTTCTTGATAGCTTAAAGAAGACCTACACACGTCTTTCTATTTGCCCCTTTTTCCTCTCCCCGCTCATTTGCTGAACAGCTGCGAAACACATCTGCAGCAGGATTTCCTCCTTACTGTCAGGATTCTTTCAGCATGAGGGCCACAAAGGTATCTTTTAATAATATATAAATCAGCTTCTGGAAAATGTTTCTTATTCTGACGCATTATTTCAATCTGTACATTAAAAAGCCTGTCACTGCTCAGAACAAAAGTTACACCATATTTCCGCTGCTCTGACATCATTTCATGAGTGTGTACTTGGCACAGTGGGGAGAAAGGGTGAAAGAAGTGAGTCTTTACCAGGCACGTGTACATGATTTGCCGCGCTGAACCGAGCCTCTCAGCCAAAAGTCGAACACCAGCTATGAATGCTCATTATATGACTGGAATAATTTTGTTTAACTAGATCGGTGTTAGGCCTTTTAATAGCAATTAACACTATAACCTATGTAATACAAGGCAATTAGCGCACACAGTATTAAATGCGGAATATGTGCGAAGAACGGCTGTTTGATGCTCTGACTACTGAAGGAAGTAAGACTTTGCACAGGCATACACCAGACCACTTTATGAGACGAACCAAATGACAAAGAAGCACTTAACACCATTATGCTTAACAGTTACATTCTTGAGCTGCCTCACCTTCTCGAATCTGTCATCCAAGAGGGTTAATTGCTCATTCCTTCTCATTACTGAAGATGTCATAGAATATTCTGTGAAACGACTCCTGGTTTCTTCTTGCATAAAAAGAAATTCTTTTGCCTCTCCACTAACCCCATCATCTGATAAAGGACCTTCTGAGTCATAGTCTTTATCATTACTGCAACTGTCCTTTTCGTCACTATCATCCTCCACATCTTCCCATTCATCTTCATCCTCAGCACCTGATCCTCTGAACAGAAGCATAAAACAATTTTAGAATAATACACTGACCTTTCCACAGCTTGGGCTATCTGAAACAATTTGGCAATAATAGATTTAAATCTTGAGAGGCAAAGATAAAAAGTGATTATTTTCAAGCCAGTAAAAGAAAAACAAGTTTAGCAGTAATGGTGTTGCCGAAGTCAGCATAATACTACTTTTTGAAAGCTGAAAACATTTCTGGTAACTCTTGGATCACACATCTGTGCACTGAGAGTGAGGTTAGGTTCACATTCAGCTATACATGTCAAAGTGGAAAAAGTAAAATACTAGCTGCATTCCTGAATACTAAAATTAGCAAAATTTCTCATTCTTCATAGAATGATGGAAACGATACCAAGACCTAAAGAAATAATATACAATGGGGCACCACATGAAGCATTTGTAAAGGTTCTGGAAACACCCGTTAGGCATTCATTAATATTATTACGGACATATTTTAAATGTGATAGATGGTAATGTGTTAAATAGTTCAAGAATCCTATTATTCCGTATATTGCATCTGTAAACAAATACATCTAATCCATGAGCTCAAAGTAACAGATGAAACCCATCTCTCGGATACACAAGAAAATCTGATTTTGTAAGCTACCACCCACATAACACAAGGTAATACTTTTTTCTTTTAACACACCTAAGTACTCAATTTGAAATCTGAAACCATTCTTGCTTCCTACAACAATACACGAAACAACAAACAGCATCATTCCTATTTACGTATGACAAACAGTTCTACAAAGCTCTATGTACCCTTTCTGTGGTTCATTTGCTTGTAGAACAAAATCATCTTCCAGGATATTTTCTGGATTGTCAAAGTCAAAATCATCATCAAGAGCAGCAACAATATCAGGGTCAAAATCCAGCCGTGGTCCTAGAAAGTTAAAAAAAACCCAAAATGTAAATATGTCAGTTTCTCTGACATTACGAAGCTACTACTTTCTTGGATTAAAAAAAAAAAAAAATCCAACTCGACTGTTAATTTGTACTAAGGAAAGACTAAATCTAAGAACCACAAAAATTCCTCGATAATATTTGTATATTTGATAGAAGCCACGGCAAGTCCCCAGCCTTTTGTCAATTTTCCTCGCCCAGAAAAGAGCATTCCCCAGAGGTCTTAAGCTTCCATAAGTGTATCTTAAAATATCTTACTTAGGATATTGTAAAAGAAAAAATGTCCAAGTTAAAGTACTGTATCATCAACTGCCAACCCCAGCTCCCACCCCTTAAAATTCCTTACACTACAAAAGGTCAGAAAGTGTTTCTCTACTGCAATAAACAAAAGCGTCTTTGGCATCCTTCTGTCAGGACAGAGAGAGCTACCGCAGTTACCTCCTGTTATAAAATATTAAGATAGCTGTAAAGTGAATGTTCAGTGCAAGCGTGGATACATAACAAAAGCGTACTTACAGCCCGTAACACTGAAATAATACTAATGAAGGAAAGTAAACACCACTCAGCATTTGAAAATAAGAGAAATTTTGAGAGTGAAAATCCAGTTCCAGACTTGGACTCAAACCAGACGGAGTAGTAAAATCAATAGTATTGTCTACAGTTTCTCCCTGCTATTAGTTGGTATTTGCTACACAATAGTAAGAGCTCATAGACTCCACCCCCTCAAGCAAAGCCAAAATGCTATTGTTAGTGAATCACAGAACTAGGTCTCAGATTGAAACATAGGTCTCATAGATCATTCTTTATGTCAGCTATTGAGCCTGTTCTAAACCAAAACTAGCATGACACGGTAATCGAAGCCAGAATTACCATCTAGTACCTAGATGGCAACTCACGTTACAGAAAGGTAAAAGATTTAATCATACCTGAAACAGGAGCAGCTTTATTTAATAAGCCCACATCCTCTTCAAACTCTGTGGCGAATACTGAGGAAGGCAACTTAATAGACGGAGCCTTAGAAAAGGAAACAAAAAAACAACATCACAATACACTTGTTCTCAGTTTCTCATTTGAGCTCACATTAACAAAAATGTGCAGATAATCACACGACCAAAAGAAATTCTGTCGAGTACTACTCAACTATTAAGACAAGCGCTACTTCATTGGTGGCAAATTTTCAAAGTTACGCAATGAAAACTAGGTAAAGTGTTAGCTGCACTAATTCTCATGTCAGTATTCTCTAGGTATAGAGACAGTATTTTTGCATCTCTGAAGCTTTTTACAGAATGGTTGTACAGGAGGCATAATGAAAATTTGTAATTTTCTTCTGCTTCGGAGAACACTAGCGTGCATTTGAAATTACCCCTCTATTGAATGGCTTATTAAAAGCTTACTAACTTGCACATCTAAAATAACCTTAAATCTTATGCAGCATCATCAAACTGTACCTGAAAGGTCTTTCTGATTAAGAACATCAGTTTTGATTAAAGTTACATTATTTTGTTAAACCAAACTCCCTCAATTAGAAGTGACTGACTGGCAATTGCATAATTCATTGCTTGAAATTACTTACTGGTTTTCCATTCCAACATGATCTAGCATCATGAAATTCCACAAGTTACGCCAGCAATTGAAAAGTTTGTTTTTATTCCCTCTGGGTTCTGTTATACTCCACTTTCAAAACGTGGTGTACTGGTAATACAATCTGGTATATTCATAACTCCCAGAGCATTCGAAAGTTCTGAAAATCTTAAAAACAAATGCCAACCCCAGAAAACACACAGGACTTGTTCAAACAAATACTTTTGTTAGCCACCTCTGTCAAGAAAAGCTTGTCAAGGGTACACAAAGTGTTTTAACACTGTGCTAGCAAAATACCGTTCATCAATAAACCTTGGCTTGTCATCTTCTGTTTTTACTTGCAGGAAAGTCTGATTGTGGGTCAAAAGGATCCTATATATATCTATATATCTACATTTATATATCACAGTCATGAAAACACTTCTTGAATATGGTTAATGTGTCTACAGGATGCTAAACCCCAAAGAATAGCATAAGCTTATTATTAGCAAAAATAGTACTTACTGGAACTCGCTGAATTTCATCTTCTATGTGCCCCTCACTTGTGACAACAATTCTGCTTTGCTGTCCACGCACAGAAGGGACAAGCTCAGAGGGACCAGAGGCTTCTTTTAGATGCTGCAAATAGTCATAGTCATCATCAAAGAAGACTCCATACTTCCGCTGCTCTTCCCTTCTTTGTTCCTCATGCCCCTTGAAATTGTAAAAAGAAATACATTTAGTTACTTAAGTCCATTCAAAACTTACTAGCAAAAAGAAGAGTAACACATCTACTGAGAATGCCTGAATTCTAAAGTCCTTGTAGTCCTCTCTCCACTCATTACCCTAACACATAGCCAGCTGGAACGTTGTAACCAACTGGCTCAGTGTTTGGGTGCCCTCTGAGCAGGACCTTAAACAACTTTTTCCATAAGCAGCGTAACTAACAAAGCCTGTTTTTTTTCAGGGTGGGTTAGGCAACTTTTGTTGTTATTTTTAATACATTTATAACCCCAATGCCAATTAGTTACCCTTCAACTCATCAGGTAGTAACTCACAACTATCAAGTTCCCTACAACATCCCCTTCTTTTTAATAAGCTGCCTAAAAACTACCTTCTCTCGGGCTATGTTTTCGAATTGTACGATTGCATGCCCACTTTTCTCTCCTGCAGCACCTCTTACCTGAATGAACCTCGATATTAAAAATGAGTATTTACTTTCTGTGCTGGTAGCAGAACTCTCTGGGGTGCGGTATCATCAGCAGCAAGCGGATCCCTCTGACTTCTGTGCACCAAGTGAAACGTTACCGCTTTCTTCTTCTCTATGAAGGGTTTCTTTTTCTTGTGAGGCTGCCAAAGGACATTTGGTTAATCATTAATAAAAAATTAAATATTAAGTGCACCTAGAAAGAATCTTTTGCCTGGAGCGTGCTACTATATTCCTTTTACGGCAACGACTTATAAACATATTCTTAGAGATAAAGCAAAAAGAGACTAGTGGTAGCTTAACTCTTCTCACCACATGCACAACAGCCATTTCGTATGTTCTAACAGCATATGCAGCTATATTCAGCTGCAAAATGGCAATACGTGGGTACAATAAATAGTTGATTATAGCATATTGTCGTTAACACATAATCCTTAGAAGGAATTTTTAAGTAACTACTTTCTAAACACTGGGTCAAATCTGAAATAAACTTCATCCAGGAAACTTACATAAGGAAATGCATCTAGACACACCCAGGTTCTTGAAAAGTGTTCAGACAGCTGTTCTTACACCAGTAATTCAGTATCAACCATGAAAACTGCCATCATGCAGACATAGCTCCAACATCACAAACGTATCTACATTCCGGACCAACAACAATCTGAAGCATTTGTAACCGGGTGAAAGCCTTTTCTACAGGTCTGACTTGGGGAAATACTTGTACCAAAATTTCCAGCTTTACTTACCTACCAAAAGGTGTTAATGGCAGACACGTGCAACTTGGAAACCACTCTAGGGACCTAAGCTATCGCCTTTACCCGGTAAGGTGACGCATGCAACGTGACACACCACGTCGCATCGACGTTCAGAGCGTACCAACTGCCACCGTACATTTTGAGTTAAAGACCGCAAGCCGCGCTTTAAAACCTTACGCTCGGAGGGCCCGTGAAAGGAAACACCGGAACTTTTCGGAAGCCGGCAGCCTGCTACCCCCACAGGCAAACGCGCCGGTGGCTGAGGGGACAAGCGCGGTGCTCGCCACACGCCGCCGCCGCAGGGCGCCGAGCAGAAGGCCGCCCGCCGCCGCCGGCTCACCGGCACACGCCGCGGGGACGCCGCGCTGGGCCGGGACG
>VZTL01036779.1:45289-84874 GCA_013400535.1 Scopus umbretta
TTTTTTACATCTTTCCATTTTTGTACTCGGGAGTTTCTCTGGACTTACTCTGATTTTTCCCTTGTTACAGACCTGCAGCACCACAGAGAGTTAGGTACATGACACACTATTTCCAATGGGCTGTTGTAGCAACTCAAAGACATTTGAAATCATCAATACAGAGGACTAGGAGATCTAGCAGGAACTGACTTCAGGCAGCTCAATAAGGTAAAGCAAACTTGCTTCACTGCATGCAGTGACATACCAAAATCTTGTTATTTTTTATTGCATGGATAACACTTTACAGCAGTCAGTTTTTTGCCAGTTGATATTTAGAATAGAAAAATATTATATACAGTTGTAACTCTGTGTGTAGGTACAATACACAGTGGATACTTTATAGTTCTAATTCTGCAAGTATACTACATTTTTATGTAAGTCCCAATAAAGGCAACTCTTTTTGTCCAGTTACATAAATATGCTTAAGCAGTTTGCTGATTTGTGGGCCAAAGAATACATCTGATATTTATCATCAAAATAGTAAGAAATTACATAAGAAATTAGCATCTCTATCCAGGCTAGTATTCTGTCTCTAGCAATGGCTTGTAGTGAATACTTAAAAAAACCAAAACAAACCCAAACCCAGAAGAAGGACAGGGAAAGATCTAAGTGATACGTCCTCTACATATCCTCATGTCTTATGTCAAAATGCAGCTTGAAGAAGTCTGAGCCAGAAGTTGTATCCTCATCTTTGTGTTTTAGTTCTTAAATGAGAAGGTGCTGTATGTCTTGCCATCCATGCTCCAGGCCTAGCATAGAGGAATGTCTTCTTGCAAAGTCAATTCATTCACTTAATCCTAAGAGTTTAACAAGTTTTGGTTCGCTTGTGTAACCTGTACATATCCTGGCATGTCAGTGGAACTACTGTCTTTAATATAAAGTTTATATAGTCTGACTTTACCTTTGTCCAACTTATTCTGCCTGTGCAACAGCTATCTTTCTGCCTTTAGTATCTTGGCTGCTTTCAAATGTTTGAAAGTGATGAAGGCAACACTGAGGTCTACTTAATCGCTCCACTTGTTTCCTTTGAAGTGAGATACTGTGTTTTATACTTCAAAGTCAACATAGTAGGCCTTTATAGGATTTTGGACACACATTTCTGAATTTGGCAACAACAACAAAAAATTTAAGCAAGAGAACTATTTATTAAGTGCTAGTGTAAGTTTTTAAGTCTACTCTAAAATTCTAAAAATAAAAATTAGGATTCTACCAGAATTGCTGACAAACCTTAACTCTAATGGCCTGATCATTCCTGCATGACTTAGTGCCAAAGAATACATTTTCACTGCTTCCTTGATGTCAAAGCGGTGTTTCTATATTTATAAAACGATGGGCCTCACAGAAGCTAAACTGTTTTCTGCAAATGGAATCCTAATGCCTCTTATTGATTCCATTAAAAAAGGAAGGTGCTGCTTCCTTTTCTTTGCTACAAGCCTGTAGATGGTTATTTTATTTGGTTATTGATATTCTGGCGTCCGTACGTCATTGGGTTTTTACTAAAATGTAAGTGATCTGAACAGTCACATAAAGCTATCTTTTTAAAAAAAGGATTGTCAACCTCTTCAAAAATAATAGAGTGCCAGCTGTTGCAAAGCACTGTCCTGTTACTAGAATTGCTCTTTACTAAAATAATCCGCTCCATTTATGCAAACCTGGTCTTGTAAATATCAGTAAAGAGGGAGATCTAATTTTAGCCACCAAATTGCCTTCCTGCCTTTAGGCTGACATCTAAAACAACCACCTTCAATTTTATAAACTAAAAACATTCCACAAGAATCTATTGCAGGTTCTGAGGTAAAAATCACATCTACACAGACCTTTTATTGCCTGAAAAAGAAATACTTACACTTCATAATTAAAAACTAAACAGGGCACATAAAAGACAAAAATAAATTGTAATATGTACACACATTAGAAAGGATAAATAGCAAATATATTGTAATACTGCATTAAATGTATGCATATGTGAATTCCAGACCCCCCCCAAAATGTTGTGTACTTTAATTCAAAGGATAAATAAGTGCTATTATAAGACAGAGAATTTCTTAGTGTAAACAATGCCACAGGCTTTTTAATAGGCCTTTGGGCCAACTTAGAAAAAAACAAGTATTGCCTTTCACACTCCATACCACTTACTTTTAATAGTACTGCATTCACATATACAATTTGAAGATAGTATAAAAATTATGAATCTAAGAAGCATTCTTCACACTCAACAAAAACAGGCTGCAGACGCTCTAAGGATTTTCCGTTTGCTTTTACAAGACCACTGGCTGAAGACATACTGATTCATCTGGGAGTTCTTCCTCAAAGCAGTGCAAGAGTCCTTAAACATGAAAAGTCACATTAGTAATCACTGCTCAAGCCTAGTAGGAAAGACTTTTGTGCCCAATTTCAATTCTGATTTTGGATTCACACTAGCATGATGTCAAAGTTGTCACCACTGCCTCCCATAGGTGAGAAAGATGATGATCCCTGTGGTTTGAATGGCAAGTGACAGGCAGCAAGGAGTGTTTCTGAACATGAAGCATTTCATTGCATTCATAGTGTCACATGTTATTTGTCCTTCGAATCCTGTTTATGTATTTTTGAAGATCCAGAGTATGTTGACATTAAAAACCAAAAAATATATGACTTGTTCTGTATGAATGTTCAATGTATTTTCTTGAAGCATGCTCATCAGGATTTTAAAAAAAGACAGCTGAGTTATACTAGGACTAATTTCTGGCAACTGTATTTACTGGCACCAGAGAAAATTACAGTTCTTCACTAAAGTACTGATGACATGAGGACTTGTGGCTTGCTGTCTTTCTAAGACAGGCTGTGGCCACTAAAAAAAATACATGCACAGTTGCTCACACTTTTTTTTTTTTTTTTTTTTTTTTAAATAATTCCTCCCACTGGCCAAGTGCATTGTTAAACAGTCCCATCCGTTCCACTTTTCTCTGCGGACCAACAAGCAAAGTCTCTCTTCTCCCACGCTCTCAGTCCTTTTCACACTCTCCCCTCTCAGTTACCCTCAGTCACAACCCTATGAAGTCTGACGAGTTCCTGGTAGCAGGCTCTCAGGCGATTGTCTTCAGCACTTCCTGACTTGTGGAGCTCTGAAGAAGAAGTCCACCGATTCATCTGCGTGGGCTAGCCACGGAACCGTGGCTTGTCTTGACACTGACAAACACTTCATGTGGGTTCTCCTCCTAGACAGATCATTTGTCCATTGATAAAGATGAGGGCCACATCCTTCATTAACCTCAGGGTAAGCTGTAGCGCACACTCACACTCAGTCAAGTTCCAGTGCAATCTCAGGTCTTCAGGACACAATGATTTCCCCAAAGAAAATTGTTACATGAAATATGGGATGTGGCCAAACAGTTACGGACGATGAAACCTGAAATGATAAATCATTAAAACCTTAGAATTATATATTATTTCAACTGACAATGACCCTGATCCTCATCCTGCTCTCACAGCTGTTTACTTTTGTTACCTGAACAGAATTATTCCTGATTTTCCTGCTCTATGTGGGATTAGAGTCATTAGCCTATTATCCGCCGCTCTCCATCCCTTTCTACTAGAAAACCAAACAGGGCTCTGGCGTGCCTCAGGCATGTCCGGTGTATGTCTGTCTGTCTGTCCACACCATTAACCTGTTACTGTGGTCCCTGGCACAGTTTTGCCTGGGTCAACCAGCACTCTTCCACATACCGCCTGGGCATGGCTGGGATTAGCACAGCCCAATGGGCAGCCTGGGTACAGGGGGGACGTCACCCTGTTTTGGGATGGGGGGAAGAAGTTAGCTGTATGAAGTCAAGCTGCGCGAAGCCTGCTGGCCTCAGGGCTGGAGAACAGTCTCCAGTCTGTTTTGTTTACCAATACAGATTTAACCACAATTGCATCCACTATTCAGAGACACTGCCAGTAAGTCAGCAAAGCTTTGCTAAGCTGTAAAACTTGAATTTCTGGTTTTTAATCCTTCCACAAAATGAAGCTAACAAAAATTTAGGATTTTTTTAAAGTAAGCAATAAATTTTATAGTACTGCAGATGCTACCTTCCTATCAACAGCAGCCAACTGTGGCACATGAAGGCCCAAATACACCTCACTGTTTTTTTAGACTTCCAGGTGGGGCATGTACTTCACTCCAGATTGTCTGTATGATGGATAGTGAGGTGGGTTGCTCCGAAGGGTGTTGCCAACCTTTTCTAGAATAAGTTATGAGCCTACAGCAATTGAAATTCTGACTCAGCTTAAATGTAATGAATTAAAGCAAAAGGGTAAGAAGGGCACCAATATCAGGTACTCAATTATCTATCACCAGACTTCTAAATCTCTGGTTAAATGACTTTAACAATACATCTATCCATGAAGTAGTAAAAGATGCAGCACTTTACAACAACATAGGTAATGATGCACCTAACAGGGTAGGCTTACGGAAGTTTTTGTTTGACACATTTTCTTTTAACAGTTCCAGAGAAAAGAAAACAATCCACACATATGTGGTACAGTACAATACAGGGATGCATTTCTCAAATAAAGGAGGTGTATGCAAAAGCTGACGTTCACAAGTATGCAGCTCATCTGCTAAGGGAGGGCACAATGCATTGCAAGAAAGACACAGGGTATTTGTATTCATGTAGAACAGTATATTGGACCATATATAGCATTTCCATTATAAGCACTATATAACATATATATATAAAAATAAATATATATAAACTATATAAATATCTATATTAAAAATATATAAACATCCTTCCCAAATTTTTGTTTATCTATTTTTAGAAACTCAGTTTCTTGGATTCTGTTATGAAATATCAGAAGGAGTCAGTCTGAATTACTAGGAGTAGAAAAACAGTTCAACGGACAGTCGTTACAGTAAATGATGAATAATGAAAATCAGTGTTTTTTCTTTCCCAAGTTTAATATCAACTTTTAACAAATTCAAAGATATTGTAAATACTGATGGTAATATTAAGGCATCTGATATTGAATATGTAATAATAAAAGAAACTATATGTTATAAGCTATTTTTGTTTAGTAAGCAGCTTCCTATTTACTAAATTGTCTCATTCTATCACAGAACTTCAGGAATAAGCCTTTGATAACCAGCTGCCAATGCAAATGCCTTTTTGTTTGTATTAAGTCAATGATCTCCTTGAAAAAAATTAAAAGATGAGTAATTCATTCTCTGGCTAGAGAGTTTTATCTTACAGTTTTCTTAAATCACTTCTGTTGTATCAACCCAAATGTAGTGGTGAGCTACATAATTTTTAATGAGAGGTCCCAGAGGAAACGGAGTCTCTTTTTATTTTCAAAATTGCAATTGACTTAGAACATCTGTATCTAATTCTGCTCTTAATTAGCTTTTTCTAGTGTTACTCTGTTGACTTCCATGCAGCGGCTCCACAACATGACCAGTGAAAAAACAAAGAGGATAGAGAGGGAACAGAGAGAGCTTGATTTCCCTCAGATTGAAATTCTTCCAAGACCCTGTAGAATCATTGCCTATATTTATCACAGTTTGGCTGTGCCTATTTTTTACTCCATTTTCCAAGGCCCTCCAAAAAAACCCCAAAACCCCCACATTTTAACTGGTTTGTCACTACACTGGATCCCTGAGATTTTTGTTTCAGTTTTCAAGAATCCAATTGTAATAAGTCTCAACTGTTTTCAATTCTAGTGAAAAAATACCAGGTTCTTTTTGTATGACTCATGCCTATCTGTACTTATGCTTCTATATTGCAATACAACTCAAAAACCCGTAACAACATAAGCAGGGGGTTGCACTCCATCTCTTAATCTCTGTTAATCCAGATTAACACATTAAAAGCAGCAAACAGGGAACTCATCTCTCTGATTTATGCAAGAAGAGGGATTCACCCACCTGGTAAATTGCCGACTTTCCTCATGTACTTCCATTTCTGTGCTTTTAAATTCATTCAGTTCTTTCCGTATTGCTGCCTAATAAACAATAATGATATATGCAACCATAAGAAATATGAATCTTAAAGAAAGTGGAGTCTGAGAGGAACCTGCCCTACTCTTGCAGGTTCCCTTACAGTTCCCTTTCTCCAGTGTCCTTTACCGTAATCCACAGCTCTGACACATTTCTCATCGTCGACATGAATGACTTTCTTCAATTACAGCTATTTGAAGCAGTAGTACACTCCAAAGAGACCCAAAGCATCAAACACCAACAATAAACAAAGAAGCACCAAATCTACTGCAATGGGTGAACTAACCCCTCACCAAAATATGCCACCTGTTACAGACAAAAATGGGCAAGGGCTTGGGTTACCTCCACAGCCGCCTGCCGAGTGTGCAACCCCCAGGGGACTGTATCTCCAGGCGCAGCCCCCGAGGAGCTGGTTAGTCACTCTGCCTGCACTGGCACCATAGACACAGCAGGGGCCTCCTATCTCCCCACTGAAGACACGAATTCAGGAATGCAAGATGAACAGCATTTTTTTTTAAGTGGCATTAGTCACTTGGGTTGATTAGTTTGATGTAAACTTAGATGAAATATTTGGGCATTTCAGGCTTGCGTTTTCAGTTGGCAGATACTAAAGAACAGCAGAAATTCAGTGCACTTTGTAAATGCCTTGTTGCTTCTGTTAAAAGCATGATAAGCAATTTACTTCATCAGGTAACACATACAATTTCTGAAATATTCTAATATATACTACAAGGGCTTTTGTTTCTATGCCATACGTTTTCCTGCCTTCACTGTGAAATTAAATGGCGGTTCATTCTTACTCACTCTCTTCTTTCACCATTTTAAATAAAAGCAGTATCATTTCATTACTCCCTAAAGAAATCTCATCTGGTGTGCATGCCTTTCAATGCAGAACAGACAAGCAGCATGATAAAATTACAGCATCACCAGACTGCAGTCTCATAAATGAGAAACTTCCTCTTAAGCAGGGGATGGTTCTGTTCAGCCATAACAGCAGGCTTACACGAGGCCGCTGTAATAGTTCGGAAAGAGACAGCTAGTTCTGAGCACCAAACCAGCAGCGAAGACATCAGAGCTCCAGCTCCATAATGTAGTTACAGTACAATTTTCTGCTCCCACTGGAAACAGAAAAATTACTTCCTTGGGGAAAAAAGGGCAATGGAATTTCCAGACAACCCAGGGTCTGCCTTTCTGCTGAGGCCAACAAACATGGGGATCACAGAACCAGCCTTGGGCACCTGTTCATTACAGAATGAATTGAGATTAAAAACTGCTACCCTAAAGTAGGTAGGAAACTCCAGTGTTTCTTCTAGTGCAGTTTAGCCTAGTTGGACCTAGGTGAAAGTGGAGGTGCTGGGTGCTCTAACCTCCCGCAGACTCTGTGAGGACTAGAGAGTGCTCAGCACCTCCCAGAACCAACATCTACAAACACTTCTGGGTACATTTTTCATGTCTCCACCTTGACTTGATATGAGATTCTCCTTTGATTGTCAGAAGAGCTGGCATTAATATTAAAATTAAAAGTAAAAACAAGCTGAAATAAAATCAGTGCTTCACAGTCCTTAGCTAAAAGACAGTGGGTTCTTGGACATATCACTTTTCATGCCAAGCACATCTCATAGGACTTCCATAAAAGCTGGTTCAGACCCAGTGCTAAAAGGGCCAGCACTTTTTGATACATAAGTCCTGCAGCTTTCCTTTTATGAAGTTGTATAGGAGAGAAATTGAAGAGTATTTTATGGTAACCTTTGACTGATCTGTTTTTTAAAAAAGAATCATAGAATCATTTGTTTCATCCTTTGTAGTTAGGCAGAGTAACGATTAACTGCAGCGTGTTGGGGACAAACCTCCCAAGAAGGCGTGCTGCATGCATACGGTCAGCTCCCGCACTGACGGCTGCGGCCAAGAACCCTTAGGAGGATGAAGCAGCTTCTACCTTTTTTCACTTGAATGTTTCGTAACAGTAACTCTCGGCGGCAGTGACTGCAGGCTTCTGCCTGCAGAAACCTTGCCTGAATTCCATGGGTTGTGGCCATCTTTGCTAACAGGGTGGGCCTGGCTTAGCAAGACTTTTAAAAACGCAAGAAATTCTGGCCTGAACTGCCATAATGGAGGTGGCAAATATACTCTTAATAGGCACCTGAGTGGGTTTTCTTAGCTCCGAGCAGTAGATGCACAGTAGTACAATATAATCTTGCTGCCTCCAGCAGATAGTCATTCGTGATGCTGGCGTCAAGAGAACGTAAACCAGAGGAAAGCCCCCCAAAAGTGACAGATGCAAGCATTTTCTTATAATCTACATTTGCCCCTTGCCTTGTCTGCAGGAGTTAACCTGGCCCAAGGCTTGTCAGCACGACGGTCATAATCTGGAGAATCCGTGACCTCCACGTACTCGTTAAATCGAAGGATTCTTCTCGCTTGAAGTTCAGCCACTGTAGGCCTCAGGCTGAGCTGTAAGCAGGAGGCAGAAAATAGTATGTTTAATAAGATGAAATAAAATAAAATAAAAGCCGAGGGTATGATGTATTCTCAAGAGAACTTTAATGGTATTTCTAAATAGGGTCACTTTCAGGTGTCTAAAAAAAGGCACCATCCTGGGAGCGCTGCACAGGAATGGGGAAGCAGCACAACCTAATTTCTTCAATGATAAAAATAGTCTTTGTCGGGCAGGTCACAGAGAATCATGACAGTTATCCCTGCAAAATTAATTGTGACTTTGCAACTGTCACACCATTTACCCCACAAGGCAGTACGTCCATTTGCATTAACAATTACACAGTCTGCTGTGTTCAACTATAATATTGAAAATAAGCAGGATTTGGAGGTGCCTGCCTAACTAAAAGAATTGTTTTTGAACATCTAGGGGTCATTATGGTGCCAAATTGTTTCAGTCACCTCAAACAATATCCACTTTAATTAACTAAGGATGATCATATTTAGGAAACTGTATTTTTGCAGAGAAGGGCAAACTAGGGATACGTATGAAAACCCCCCATCCTCTCCCAGAACGAGCTCACAGTCAGGGCAGCAGATCCATAGCTGCTTTGTTTCCAGGGACAATGAGCACAATCCCACCTGCAGTGGCCAAGACCACTGCCGTGGTTAGAAGAACGGTGAAGGGATTCCTCAGGGCCCACACTGCTTTGCTGCCCTCTCCGCTGCTCTAGGGAAGAGTGGATCTAGAGGTGTGGCTGCCCTTGAACACACTTGACAGCAGTGGTCATGCTCACAGAAGAAATACGTGTCATTTCTTTCCCCTGCTTCCAGGGACAAATATTAAGCATGGCCAGGCTCAGTATGCTTTTCCAGGTACGTGAAACTGGACAGGATGGAGTTTCCCCCAAGATGGACTTGGCTTGTACTGCTTTTTAAACAGATTTCTAATCTGGGGGCATGACTGATGGGCATTTCCAGTAATGTATACACATTTTTAGAATCTTACAAAAAAGAATCCTATGTACACAAATACACAACACAGAAAACACATCATCACCTTTCTACTGAGTCTACGTTTTATTTCTCTTTTGGCTTCCTGTTCCTCTTCTTCATTCTTCTCTGTTTTCAGAAGAGATAAAAAGGAGTGAATATTTAGGTATTATAACTGCACATACTGTATTTCTCTTGGTTGAAAGCTTCAGGACTTCAAGTCCTGGCTCATGTTTCCTCATATTTCTGGGTGATCCTGCATGCATTGTCTGCTTTTTGGATTTTGTGTGCTCTCATTTCTTTTCCCTATCCTCATTTCCCCTGATTCTGTAGACACCTCAAGTCACCACTGTGGGCCAGAAACATGGCAAAGAGGAGGCGTCTGTCATTTCCTTTCTGTGTAACAGCAAACAAGAAGTAATCTGAAAGAGCTGCCTAATGTTTCAACTACTTGTCCTAACATTAAAATCACTGTTGCTTTTACTTCCAGCATGCCACCTACTGACTTTAGAGTAAGAGCCCTCATGGTCAAGGCCCACTAGCTAGACCAAATGAATGAGTACAGCAGAAAATGACATGCATTTTTTGAATGCGTTTGGGCATGAGACTGAAATGGGCTTTTAACAAATTTCTGTGCTAACCAAACTTGATTTCTTGAGTGACAGTGAAAAGCACACTTACAAAGGCACGTTCATATGGACTCAGCAGTTTTTTTTAATTGGTGTACATTTTGAAGAATATTATTTGCCCTTTCAGTCCACCTCTGATGGTTATATGCAAAGTTAACTTTGTTGTGGCTGAAATATCCCACCTAGAGATGTCCATAAAATTCTGATCCCATTTTATTCATGGCTGGGGGCTATGGACTCCACGTTGCAGTTCGAGGCTAACTATAAATTTAAAGGAATTAATTTGTCTATTGTGGATGCAGCCAACTTGTACAGCTGAAAAGGCTGTTTTAAATCCTGGTATAGTCTGATTTGCCCTGTCTGCTATGGCCAGCCTGCTGTGTTAGTGTAGGCAACCTGGCTGCAGAGGACCTTCTGTATCATGACTGATACACTGGAGACAACACTCTGACAGGTCATCTCACGGTACTTGCAGATTTCCTTTGCTGACTCAAAGGCTCTCATGTAAGAAGAATACAAAGGAAAGGAGAAGAGGAACAAATGATAAAGAACAAGAAGAAGAAAGTTACAGAAGGAAAAAAGTGATGCCAGGCCAAGACCTACTCTGTGCGAAGAGTCTAACAACAACCCCAGGTTTCCACTGGCAAGATGCAATCGCACAGGCTTGCTGCCAGGATTAGGTTGGATCTAGTGTTGACGGTGATTTTACTGAGATACTGGAATGTGAATGTAATTTATGGTTTATTAATAGTTTTTCTCTTAAATGGTGAAGAAATGGATGGCCTGTTTCCATAAAGGAACTGTAAACTGACTAAAATTGAAGAATGGAGAGTTAAAGATGGATCTACATTTTCAAAATTTTTATTAATGTATCTATCAATAAACAAGTCAAGTGTATTTAAGGACTTAGGACTTCAAATAAGAATTCTACTTATAACATCTTTACCTAACAAAATCAGAAGCTCTCTAGCTGTTTTAGGACAGGTAAATCATCTGTAGACTTTTGTTTAAATATAATGTCTTTGCAATAAATAGACATAGTAACTGAGGTAATTAACCACAAACTATTCATTTGGGGTTCCATTCACCTGGGAATCATTTGACATAAAAAATGTTGTCCTTTCATGAACTGAGTCACTAAGTCCTACCTCAGAAATTCTCCAGTAGCAGACACAACAGAAAAAAAAATGCAGTGGGATATACACATTACTGTACAGCCTTTTCCTTAATTTAGTTTGTAAAATACATTCTGCATTATTCATTTCTTGACATTTCTTTGCTATCTAAACCACCGTGTATCCTAAGAAGCAGCAATAAGATGCTTAATGTAAGAAATAGGGCCTCATAGTGCTTAATGCTTACCTTGAGAAACAACTACCAACAGCGTGCCTACCTGAAATACTGTTTTTCCATATTTTGGGGGAGGATAAAGTAACTCAAAGAAGTTGATCTGGACATTTAGGAAGGTTGAATGTTAGCTGCCTATCCCAAGCTGTGAAGCTACCTCCCTCTGGGCTGCAGAACCAGAGCACAGATGCGTGCACGAAGGGATGGCTGGACACAGGAAACCACCTAGAAATGGGAGATGAGCAAGGCCATCATCTCAGCTGCTGGACTGAGGGTCCAGGCAGGTCCTGGAGGAGGCTGGTGAGGAGGGCTGGAAGCCCACCTTTCAGAGAACAGCTCAAACAGGAGGCACCAGGAGATTCCTTCACTCCCAGACAAAGCAGGTGGGGATTGAACCCGTGGGGAACAGTCAGTCTTCTGCATGACAGATCAGGAGGCAGGTTGAAGTTTATATATTCAAGTCAGTTTACTTCTACGAATAAAACTCAAGAGCGAACAGAAAGGGACTGAAATCTGGTGGCTGCTGCTAATACATTGAATCCACTGCTTGGCAAATGGCCCTCCATTTATGGCACTGACTCGTACCTAAAGCACCTATTTCCCATCTCCAGCCTGCTGGGCAGAGTGTTGCTTTAAGCCCGGTGCTACGGAAACTCTGCCCTGATACAAATTCCTACCAACGGTAGCACTTAGAGTGTATTTTTTGTCTTTCAAGTTAAAAGTTTTGAAAGACGCTGTAGTGAGTATAAGAAGCTGTGTGGTGCTAAAAATAATGGGTTTGGTGCTCCTGCTTCCTTCGGGTGTTGTGGAAAATTTTAGCTGGATGGCCACGCTTTGGCTGCAAGTATGAGCTGACTCGCTTGCCCAAAGAGGAACACATTAATGCATAGGAACACACTTCTGACTTGCTTTCCACCTTAAAAGCAGATCTAATCTGTGTGACGTGGAGAAAGCAAATATAAACACAGCATTCCCAGCTGCAAGTCCCCTCCTCAGATGTCCTGCTGCTGCCGTATTGGCAAAGGACCAGCCCAGTGAGCGCCCTTTGCTTGCAGGAATCTTCAGTTAGATCTCAGCAAAACTATGGTTTCCCTCCTTCCCTGCTTGCAGCTCCTACAGGTCAAAGTGGGATTTGACTCCTAACTGAAACAATTTTGTTTAGCGTTACTTACGGCCTTTGAGTTAAAAAAAACACTGGTCAAAGCAGAACAAGCAGCTTCCCCGGCACCCATACATTATTCCTCCTGCAACTTTTGCCGTATTAAATCTGGTTACTTTCTGTTCTGTGGGACATTTGTTTCATAGCAGAAGGGGAAAAGAGAAGAGAGAAATCACTCTGCCTGAGGACTGCTCCGTTCTTGACCAGAAAGTACTCCCAGAGCGTAAAACCGAACTTTCCATTGTGTCCCTATGGGATTAGCTATGTTTAGACTTCTCTGTGGGCTTGTTAGGGAAAGAGAAAGAAAAGACAAATAAAGCACTTGCCTCTTGCAGTGCTCTGGAATTCACAAAGTGGTTTCTCTTTCCTGGTTTTACAAGAAAAGATAACCGCTAATATTCCTTAACTAGCATCAAGAGCTAAACCCCATTTTCCACAAAGCCAGGACTGGTAGGCATGCAGATGCACCATACAAGTAGTTCACTCTCCCTTACGAATACAGGGAAAATTACAGTTATCTTAATCCAAAATTCCTGGAAGAATAAAAAGTTTCTTTGCCATAATGCAGCACTATAAATACTACTGGCTCAAGGCCAGGACACAAGAAACCTGTCTTTATTAAAAGCACAGGGCTTTATCAATTCCTTCAAGTGACTCCTGAGTTATCGTAACTTCGTTTTAGTGTGGGAAGACTCAGAAGTCTAGATAGTTTTATCCCAATTGTTTTTATAGAAATCAGCCTGCAATTGTACTCGGTCACAGGATTTTCAGTAACTGGTTTATCTGGAAATATTATCAAAACAAAACTTCTTGCAAGACAGATTTCCTCACTAACTGGAAATAAAAAAAAACAAAACAAAACAAAACAGACTTTTTCTGAACCTCTTAAAAGATTTGGGCTGAACTTAATCCTGAAATAAACATTTAGACCTTTACCACTTAATGTATCTTCAAAGTGTGATAAATATTACTCAAAACAATACTTTCCCTTAGCTGCAGTTTACATACATGCAATAATATAACCCCTTCTCCCCATCCACTGCTTAAAAATAGGAGGAAGGAAGCTTTATGAAAGAAATCCCAACTTATTCACAAAAGCTACCTACAACAACAAAGACATTTAAAAGGTGTAAACATTTTTGAATGATCTGCAGGAAGGGAATGTAATAATTTTGATAAATAACATTACTGCCTTAGAGCTTAAAGAGAACTTGCACCCTGAAAGGGCTCTGAGTCAGACTGTCGCCACAAACCCTGGCTTCCTTTGGTTCGCTTTGCTTTTTACAGATCACCGTCAACTTGAAATATTTTATATCTTGGCAATGAGCAAAAAGCAGTTTTGGATTCTCCATGTGCTCATCAGTGATTCTGCAATGTTTTGTGATTTATAATGCTGCTTCCTGGCCTTCATTTCTTGCTCTCCCTTGCCTCTTTAAGAGCCCCCGGCAGCAGCAGGGGAGGACGGCTGGAGGTATTGAGTGCAAAGCCTGGTACGCTGCCGAAAGCTTAAAGTAAACAAACTGTAACAGGAGAATAAATCAAAATTTTAACTGCTTTCCAGTCTACCGCTACTTATTGCAAAATCAGTGAATGGAATAAACGATGGCAAAAGGGACATTAAATACATCACAGGCTTGTTGCTAGATTAGTTATCTAGAGATTAGCCAGACAGAGAGGGCAGTATGAAAGCCCAGCTGGTGCTCCCAGCTCAGTGGCTGTATCGCGGTCTGCCAAAGACGTTTTGGAATTACCTTTCTCATATAGTCCAGCGTGAGTGGTTTGTCATATAAAAAAAGTTCATATTTCAAATTTTATCTTTATTTATCTATGTAATCTATAGGTTCAGAAATTATAATCTTAGAAAGTCTGTTCACATTATGTGTTGGACAGGAGTCCCTTGAACTGTGCACCACAATGCAGGAACTGTAGCTTTCCTTTTCAATAAGACATGGCACTATCTGGCTTTTGAGAGCTTAGACAACAGCAGTAGGATTTCATTAGCATGGATGGTTGCCTGAAAGCCAATAATTGCTATGTCTCCTTGATTTGCTGGCCTGAGCAGGTGACAGAGTGATCAGTCCATGGACTTTGCCAGGTAAAGAGCCCGTTTTCTTTTCTTCCATTAGCATGCTGTGCACCAGGGTTGCAGAGATGAACTCCCAAATTTTCTGAACAATTGTTGGAAATAACGGCATTCTACCTGCTCTTTCAGTTACATCAAGTGTGGAAAGTTCTTATACCTTAAGAACAGATGAGTTTTTGGATTTGTTGCTATGTGTGAAATGCTTCCATGTGCATTTTCTTCTTAAGCATCAAGTACTAGCTACCCTGGCAGAACAAACCCAGGGCTAGAGGAGCTGGGCTTGACAACTGTTACAGTATGTGTTTAGGTAACATCCATATTATGGAAAGATTCATAAAGGAAGACAAAAAATCCCTGAAGTGTTTGCCAGCCTAAGAACAAAACCAACATAAGCAATGGGAGAATAGGTATAGAGGGTAAACATCTAATTTACTTCATTCCTCTGCCTCAGACTATTTGAATTACAGACTTAAATTTTTCAAGCGGGATACTGAGGAGGGATTTAATCAATGGGAAGATATTCAGTGAGAATGTCTCATGCAAGTTTCAGTGCAGAAGATGTCAGAAGTGGAATGAAGGCCAGCATGCTGAAGTAGTTGGCATATATCTATTCACTTTTCCCTGAATGTTTCATCTTTCCTCCTTCTACTACACCATCCAACCTCTGTCCTTGTATCTCACCTCTGCCTCCTACTGTTCCCTCCTCCTTCACCTCACAGAAATTAGGCAGAAGTTTAACCAGCCTAGAACTACTTCTAAGGTGTATCTAAGTAATTCCTGGTCTTTGGGACCACGTTCAAAAAGTGGGACTGAGACAAGCAAAATTCAGCATCTTGACTATACGCAATTTTCACAGCTGCCATTACAGGTTAGTATATAGATCTAGTGTTGACACATTATTTTCTAGAACATAATTTCTCTCCAGTTATGGCACTAACACTAGAGCAACAATGATAGGCTTCCATATGAATCCAACATATGCTCACTTTCTAAGTAAATATCAGCTGAAACCTGAATAAAATACTTACGCTTTAGGATATTTCTTTGCTCTAGCTCTTCAGTTGTAGGCCTCTGGCTAAGTCTCCTGTGGGAAAAAAGGAAGGGACTGATTTAAAACCAGATCCAAATAACAGATTATGATTTGTAATACAGCTTAAAAGGTGTTTCTCATATGGCCATGCTATTCTTTGCCAGCAGAGGTATTCAACAACACAGGCAATTTCCAGACACAGTTACGATAACTGTGCATGTAAGTACAGTACTGAGTGGCCATTTGTTTTAAAAGATATACTATTGCCACTCAAACACATAAATAACTGATACTTGCATAATATTACAGAAATTGTACCAGCAAATTTAAATTCTGCATTTATAGGTAGAATTTTATGAAAGAGTTCATAAACCTTTTTTGTCCCCAAGCACCATAATTATGGTAAGTTGTGTGATCGTAAGATTATTATCAGATATTTTGAATGCAAAACCTATTCATTATTTAAAAAAAAAACAAACACTTGACAACATAAGCTGTACATTCCTCACTGATTTTTATGTACAATACAATTGGGAATTTTAATTGAAAGTTAATTTTATTTAGTTACCTATCTTTAACAACTGCCATTAAAAAAAAACCCTGAGATATTAATTTTCTGCTTTGTATAGTGGAGAACATGTTTGATATTGTCTCTATGTTTACTAAACAGGTTCATTTGTTGCTTGAGAGAAGGAGCAAGAAAAATTTCAGCAGTAAAATTAATTTTGCAGATGTGTTAAAGATAGATGCCTCTCCAGCAAACCTCACACAGTTCACTGCAGATTATCTTATTGGGCCTCATGAAACTCATCTCATTCAAACCATGCTTGGACTTTCAGATTTGGCAGGGAAGACCGGCAGGTTTACTCTGAGTGACCAGCCCCTGCTGTAGGCAGTCCCAGTCTGGGACTTGACCCAACCCTGACCAAACTATGGGAACAGGTTTCCCATCAGACCTTGACACTGCCAGGTGCTGACCACCATGCCAGGACTTTTTAAGGAACTGGTGTCAAACTTGGTTGTGATTTCAGGCATGAGCACACCCCTGACACGCATGGATGTTGTCTCCTGCCACCACAGCAGAGCTGTGGGGAGAGCGTGCCATGTTCCCAGCAGAACCAGCGATGTCCCTGTGCAAGGAGCTCAGGATGGGGGCTGGAGCGTCTTCTGCAGTTCAAGCCCCCAAGGGAGCACCAACAAGCAGGATGTGGTCATGGGAGCTGGGTTTGGTCAGGAAACCAGTGATAACAACCGTGCTGCTTTATCAGCAGAAGAAAAATAACCCTTGGGCTCTACACAATAAATGTATCACTCACAGTTAAAGGATGAAATAAATGACTTAACCAGCCACCCGCTTCACAGAGCAACTCGGCTCATCTTCCAAGTGCTGATGCAGGACTGTCATACTCTCTACTGGAGCAGTACAGGCTGGACTACCCAGTACCTGGAAATCTCTAACCAACACAGGACATCCTCCAAATCTGCCTGGACAACATTTCTGAGCACAAGAGAAACAAGGACAAGTCTGGGAAAATCCAGACATGTTGTAGTCTATTCTCAGGGACCATGAAAGCCAAAATTAACATTTATGAGGATTTTTTTTTTAAAAAATTGTAAATATATAAGTGAAAATTAGTCTTTTTTACATAATGTTCTCAAGTCCAGGAAGAGAAAGTAACATATATCACATAGCAATTAAACAGCATGAGAAAGACATGCCTCAAAGGTAAGCACAGTAAAACACTAAACACTGACCTACAAAGTCAGCCTCCCTCCATTTCTTTTGCTGGAACCAGCACACGAATAATGGAGTTAAGAGAGCAGGAGGAGAATGGGGAGGGCCAGGAGGGACAAACATGCACAGGCATGCTCTGTGTGTCAGGAACTACTGCTCTGTCTGAGATGGGGACACACAAGTGCGAGTCCCTGCTAACCAATGTGACAAAAACCTTGAACCATGGCACTGATTATTCTGGAGTCACTCTTAATCTCCTCCTCTTTTTAAAAAAAAAAAACAAAACAAACAACCCAAAACCCCAGAAGCTCTCAGATTTGTTTCTGGCAGAACAAAAATGCATTATCAACATTTTAAAGTTTTTTTTGAGAAATAAAAATACTGTTTTCCAGGCAGTTGTACCCTGAGGATCCTGCACCATTGGGCTGCATTTAAAATGTCAACCTAGTGTTCTTGATTCTCTTTCTCCACCTCTGCGCAGTGAAACCACATTTACCCTGCCACTGATACCTCACTAGCTTCGTTCCAATCTGATGTCTGATTTCCTGCCTCTCCTCTTCAGATGTACGCTGCAAGATGTTTTTGTCTTCTAATTCTTTCTTAGATGGTCTGTTGCCAAGTTTGATAGCAAGAGTATCCCTGCGACGAATTTTACTTGCCAAAGAGCCTGAGGAAAGGAGGAGGAGGGTAGATTTAGTTCACTCATGCTTAGGTTACAGACACAAATTCTGAGTAAGAACTTCAATACCTCCCCAAAGCAGCCTTGTTCCCACATGCAGGAGAGGAATTTTAATTAACATCAAAAGAAAAATAGTTTTAGCTCAATTCACAACAATAAAAAGCTGAAAGGCTTGGATGAAAAAGCTACCAGCTAAATGGATAGAGGAGATTTACAAACATCACTTGTCATCTGTGAAGTGATAGGATAAAAATGACAAATCTACACTTAAGTGTCTTTGAAGTCTGATACATTACAGGTTGGTTTATTTATCTACTTAGTATATTTAGCAAGCTGCTGCTCTTTTTCTTCAGCCTTAAATGGTTTAGTCTCATTCTCTCATCTTTTCCCTCATTCTTTCTATTTTTTTTTTCAATCCAATACCACTTAGTTGTTGTATAGTGCTTTTCATCTTCAACTAATTTGTAAATTAAAACAAAAAATACAGTTTGGAAAAGTGCTCTGAGTGCTTGTAAAGTAACCTAGGCAGGAGCCCCCATGCACTAAAGCAATCTGTTTATCCATAAAACAGATACAGTAGGGACAAAGGCTGTGCAATTTTGCCAGCGTTAGCTTCAGCCAGCTGTGGAAAGAAGAGTATTTTTTCATGGCCTTTAGTCCTTCCCTTGTCTCTTGATATTCTGACCAAGGGGGCTACATATGTCCTATGTTGGCAGGTTTTTGTGACATTAGACAGGTAAGACCACAGGCTTCCAGCTCACTTCTCATAAAACACCATGCTGCTATCTGAATACATGAATTTTGGTTGCTACCACTTTGGATCATATTCAAACCAAATGCAGAGCTGCAGAAGACTTCAGTCTCTTGAGCTATCTGGTGCTTCACCTTCTGCTGCACCAGTGTGCCAGGAAAAAAAAAGGTTCATTTTCCTTCATCCCCCTTCCGTACACAGCACTTTTGTGTTCATGCCTTCTTCACTAGGCACAATGAAGCACCTCCTCCTGAATGGCTGTGGGCAAGGGTCTCAAGCCATGGTTTGATGGTCATTTTATTCTGACATAAGGCCACCCTGCAGGTGGTAGGGGTAGGTTTGCCCTCCTCTCTACCCCTGACTGGTTGTTGCTGCCATCTCCTTTGCTCCAGCAAAGGTGCAACCATGTGATAAGCTGGATCAGGGAACTGATTCTACTGAAAATCAGCCACCACTGCAAAAACAAACATGAGCACTGGCCTAAGGGAAAAAGGAACAGCTGGGAGCTTTAATGAGGCAGAGGGTGTGGGCAGCACAACCCCCTGCAGCAGCAGCAAGGACTTCTGCCAGATCACCTATGGTGATGATACAGCCATGACCTCAGATGAAGTTTCAAAGCTGTAAACTTAGAAGTAATCTACTGTGATCTGCTTTGTCTGCTAAGGTGCTCCAACACTTAAACCCACCCTGATCAAAGCAGAACAAATGACTTTCAGACAGTGAAGCTGCTGACTGATGGGCCTCCTCTGTTGTCCAGCCCTGTCTGTTACTCCCAAAAGAAACTCTGGGCCTTCTAGTGCAATTCAGTTGAAAACTACACTGGTGCTTTAACAGTAGAGGTTCAGGACATGGGCAAGCCAAATCAATGGCTCGCTGATGCCCTAACTTGGAGGCCTTGTTCTATCCTCATGTTCTCCTGAACCTGCTCCTCCCACCTCCACTCTCATCTGCGCAATGCTTGATCTGCTCCTACCATTGCACAGGCCCCCCGTAGGTTTATGATCACAATTGTCTGGGAGAAGTAGGACACTCATTTCTCAGCAGTGGTAAAATACTACATCACCTAAAATCATCCCATGCAGCCATACCCTCCTCTCTTTACTTTGCACTAGCATGGGTCAGGCATGTTCACATAATGCAATGTGCAAAAGGTAGCCTGCAACTTCTGGGCAGGATGCCTTGCCAGAGACCCAGATCCTGGAACAGAATCGTCCATGGATTGATGTGCTTGCTATCAGGTCCATCCCAAAGTCTTTGCTCTCCTGAAGGCCACAGTTTATGGAGGCAGCTGCACAAAATCTCGCTGGGTGTAGATGTCTTTGGACTACACTCAACCAATAGGTTCCAGTTAGCAATCTGGATCCAATCACAGAAACTTAGTAGGCTCTCTGAGCCAGTCCAGGCCAAACATGTATTTTAAATATATCCGAAGGTGGCCACCCATTCCCAGTACACCCTTCTTGTCAGGGGCTTACTTTCAGCACTTGCATTATCATCGTCGTCATCATCATCATCATCATCATCATCTGTGTACAGTATTGGCCCATCAGAGTCTGAGTCGCTGCTGTGGCTCTCTCTGCTACTTTCACTCTCAGGAGGGGCAACCGTATCAGAAGCCTCCTCCACCGTTTCAGAGTGTGCCTGGTCAGGTGCTTCCACTTCTTGGTTGTCTTTGGCCGCCAAGCTGTTAATGCAGAAGCAGACACAGTGTCAATTAATGCGAGCAGCACAGAACACAAACGGGAGACAGACCGTATAAGCAAGTATGAAAACAAAAGTTCCACTAAAGTAACTTTTCTCTTCCTGAAAAGCGTATGATATATAAAGTATGTGTATACGTATCTGTATGTATGTATGTTAGGAAAAAAGATGCACACAGCCTGGAATGACATGCTGCAAAGCCTGTTTAAAGAAAAATCCTAAATATTTTTTATTTCTTGTGGATGGGACCAATAGTGCATAAAAGCTACTAAGAAGAGAAAAACAGCTCATAAGGTTGGGGGTGAGAGGAGCAAGTCAGAGAGCGGATGGCAGTGCAAAGCTTCCTGTTCTGGAAGCCTAACTCTATTTATTATAAATACAGTTTTACTGCTGTTGACTCCAAAATGTTCATGTCCATCACTGATGAACATGGAAATCAGCAGCTCTCTGCCTTGGGAAAATCTTTCTGTAAAGGAAGGGTAGAGCAAGGTGAGAAGCAGCACAGGAAAGTAATGCTGTCACAGAGATATCACCAAGAATTTAAAGGAAAGTCTCTAGGCCACTGGCAACTAAACTAAACTCACTTGGGTTGTTATAAAAGATGCTGGTTCTTATGGCAGGGAAAAGACAGATTAATAAGCTAGTTTCTTTTTTGCTGCCAACTACTTTGCTTAAAAAAATGTAATTATGACCTTGCTCTTGACTAGATTTTATAGTGTCTGAGACTTAGACAAGCTATTAGGCAGTGACAGACCAAAAGCCTGAAACTGTCATTTTCAAGTCTGCAAGTAAATTCAGCTATTGAATTGAGAGCTTTAGCAGTGAAATATTTAACAATGTCCACAAAAAAGAAAAAAAAAAACGCCCTTGTAATTTAGCATCATTTCTTGTTTGCCTTTATGAGAGAGAAACAAAAATGTTATCATCTACTGCTGAACTGCTGTCTGTAGTGGCCACGCTAAGCCATGCAACGATGCAGGAGGCAGGTTATGAGCAATGACCTTCTAGGGAAACATGAGGTAGTGCAGGTGAATGGCTCAAAGACATTGGCAAATAACAAATTGTGCTGTGATGCAACACTGCCCTGGGCCTCCAAGAGGACACAAACTGTTACCAGTCACAGAAGAAACAGAAGAGATCCCCATGTGCCTACAGTATCCCTTATGAGAAGAAATGTGGCTTTCTTGGCTGTGGGTCTTACCACTTACCCTTGACAGCCATACAGTCTTACCTATTTGTGTCTTCTCCACTAGCATCTGGACCGCTGTCTAGGGCTGTACTGCTCAGACTCTCGTCTGTGCCATGCTCAGTCTGGAGAAGAGGTTTAATATCTGATCCGGGGACAGCTGGTCCTGCCATGCAGCCATCTGACACATCTTGGGCATCTGAGGAGACAGCGGGCTGACCGGCTGCAGCAGGAAAAGGAGGTGCAAGTGGAGGTGGAGGAGGGGCAGCAGTGGGAGGAGGGGGGACAATGAGCTTGCTTGGTTGGTCTGCATCCTCCGTTTCAGAAATTACTATGGAAGGTTGCTCAGGCTTGGGTTTTTCTGCTTTCGCTTCCAACCTGCTGGCTGTGGCACCCGAGGGGGAAGAAGCAGCCCCATCCGGTGCTGTTCGTGGGCCTGACTGTTTCCCAGGTTTTTTCTTGCCCCTGGGAGTCCCTGATGTGCCCGATTTGCTGGAAGTCTCTTTAGAGGCTTTGGGATGAGATGATGTGGACGAAGAAGATGGTGATGAAGAGGACTTGGAGACTGGTGGTTTTTTTGCATGAGAGGAACTAGCTAAAATAAGAAAAGATAGAGCATTTTACAGTTTTGCAACTACATGATTTTTGTACCATTCTTTCTGCATGGATTGATGTGTGCCGATATTTAGAACATGAAAAAATTACACTTGATACTTCTGCAGTCCTTCATCTATATGCTTAAGACAAGTAAATGTTGCAGTTCAAATTTCACCTCTGAGGTGGGAAAAACTGAAACTATGAATACTTGCCCAAGAACCATGGAGGGGATCAACCTCACAAATGGGGGAGAGTTTGATTCTAGCATTCTGCATTGGCCCATTACAACTTGCCTGAACATCATCTAAAAAGTCCACTATGTACTCTGAATGTGTTTAGTGACCTACTTAAAAAAATTGCTACCAGACAGAGAAAACTGCCTGACCTTTTCTATTACGTGAATTTTTGGTCTGAGCACTTAGGAGAACACCATGATTTTCTTTATGCTTTTCAATGGCCACCTCAGGACCATTATGGATATCAGTTAACTACCCTTCACAATGTTATTGCAAGTGGTGTGCTCCTAGTTAATGGCAAGCAGCAGAGGACAGCAAAACAAGATGTACTTGGAGGTCCAGCTGGGCATGTCCGTAAACCAGAGGCAAAACCCACTGATCTCACTCTGCACAGATGACCTCCAGAATGGAGGAGGCCCTGAAGACCTCCTGTATATACTGGAGGTCTTTGTCTTACCAGTGACCAACTCAGGTAGCCTTGAAAGAGTAGCGACACAAGGTTTTGACATTAGCTCTACAAGCTGGCTAGTGATGTTGCTATTTAATCCTGTGGTAACTATATTGAAGCATATATGTATCAATGCCCAAGTTTGTAAGAGATTTCAGCTAGCCTGCATGCCCATGTGCATTCTAGTCACATTTCCGATTGCTGTGTTGATACACCCATCATCTGGACTGGGAGCTTCAGACTTCTGACTTTCATTTAAAAAGCAATAAAATGACAACCATCTTAATGATTCAGTCCTTTTCATCAAAATGCATCCAACTCAAACAGTTCTGCTGTAGCAAAAACACATTAACCTCAAAAGAACAAATGAAACCATTATAAAACTACACAGCAGCCTTGCAGCTAAGCTTACTGAGTAAAACAGAAAGCTGCAATAGAAATCTGCTGAAAGGCCTACTTTACTTATAAGCATTTAAATAAAAACAAAACCCCAGCAGATTAGGATAGAACCAAAATACAGATACTGGCCATAATAAGCTCACGATACAAAAATAGCTTTCACAGTGAGACTGTTCTTAGTCTCAAAGAAGATGGAAAATGATTCAGAAGACATTTTATATTGTTCTCTTCTGTAGCTTAATGTTATGGTTTATAAACATTTTCAGCACTGTGAGGCTTTCAGTACATCTGGAAAAATCCACAGAAACTCATGACTTCAGGCAAATCACTGTCCCTCTTTGCGCGGCAAGGTAAGCGTAAGGGGCACAGTACAGAATCTACTGATATTGCACTAATCATCCACATCAACTACAAATCACTGACTTAACTTACCAGCAAATCAAAAGGAGTCATAGAAATGGTAAAGGCAGCAGTTGTAATTGCAGTGGAAATAGATGGTGGCTCCAACCTGCATATTATTTAGCAGAAACCTTACTGCGTAAGTGGATGGTAGTAAGAAAGGGCTCTGGTTCTGATCCAGCAAAGCACTTAAACACAGGCTGGAGGTCAACAGAACCACTTACATGCTTACAGTTAAGAACACCAACATAATACAAATATACAGCCACACTATAATTGTTGCTGGGAAAATGTCAAAAGATATTTCCACCAAAAAAACTCTTACATTATTCTCAGAACCTTTCTGGACCTGCAATCAGATACAGCAACTTGAAAGATTTCTCCCAGGGAAAATCCCCCCTACACTTTCATGTGGGTCAAAAGTGCTACTGCTATTGTTGCTTTTGACTGGGCTGGCTGGCTGACAATTTTCTGTCATGCCTCTTTTTCAGTAGAATATTTGAATTTTGTTTAAATGAAAAATTTCATGGCTGTTACTTGCCTTTTGGCACATGTCCATGCCTACATTTAAGCCCCCCCTTCTCCCAATTCCACTATTTCAGTTTGGAAACCGGCTGTAATGCCCTCGAGAGCTACAGCTCAGTTGTTACTCATATTCCTCTTCTCCTTCATGGGACTGGATCACTGGCTGCATCCTGTGTTCATTTTCACAGGGATCTGATAAACCTCATGTACTAAATACTGCTTCTAATCATCTCTATTTATTAAGTATCGCCCTACTTCAAATGAACACAATGTACCTAATGATGGAAGAAATTACCAGTAGAATACATACTATTTTATATAAGGGATAGATAGATGTATTTTATACCTATATGGTCTCAGGCATTGCATAAAATTCCAGCAAGGCTACTAAAAGGCAAATCTGAAATTTGAATGTATTTTAATCTAAGAACTGAGATACCTGAGAGCTTGTTAACAACCACTGATCTAATAATTTCTTTACGTAATGGGTTGCTTTACTTCTGAAAGGTCTGCTGTTATAAGGTTCCTTCACCTGCGAAGGACTGAGTTTTCCAGCTGAATGTGAAATACAAGCAGCAAATCCTGGGTTTTCAAAATATTTATTCTTGTGGTTGTCTGATGTAGAAGGGACAGCTAATACCAAGTTAATGGATATTTTATGGCAAAGTTATTATTGTAACTCTAGCGGTCTTGCAATGTTTTCAAACAGTCCTCTTTTGTGTGCTTCAAATATAAAACGTGCCAAAATGTATAAGCTGAAGAGGTATACTTGGAGAGAAAACTGGAGGGACTGAAGAGCTCTGAAAGACTGACAGAGGATTGAAAACACAAGGCTTGTGTAACTTGGCCAATACATATATACAGACCATTCACCATAATATTGCTTGTGTTCAAATTATATTTGGACATTTTCATTTTGGTCATCATCTAAATTACAACCACTCAAACTTGAGATCAGTACCTTAAGAACAGCTACCTATAATCTTTAATCTAGCATCACTGTTTGAATTTCAGTTTGAAAGTGTAGTGATAAACACATCCGCTATATGCCTGATGATGGACATTTTCCATTTCCAGTGCGTGTTTAGAATCACAGTAAGACATCAACCAGCTGAGGGAAGCCTGGCCATTTCTAATGAGTTGTAATTCTTTTTTTTTTTTTCTTTAGCTAAAATAACTGCTACTCAACAGTCTTTAAAGATGTCTTCATGGGTTTATCCTTTACCTCTTTGAGATCTTGCAATTTTGTCAAATTAATCAGAATGGTAGATATTTCCAGCTGAAAGTTATGGCAATACCAAGGTAGTTTTACTTTGGGGCAACTCTCATGTTTGGCTTCAGAAGTCATCTTTTTCCCTGATGGCTCTTCAGCTGTTCTTCAGGTCATTTTGTTGCCAGCATTCACACTTGAGCTGGGAATTCAATAAAGTCTCTGATGCGCTTGGTGTTGTGCCTATGTTCATTAAACAGCGAAGTGATTTGTCCTCTGTCTGGGGTGTTCGCAGACAGCAGAACCAGAGCTCAGCAGGAAGCGAGCTAAAAACACCTGTGGCATGCTCGTTAGTAACACTGCTAGTTACAAAGGCAGAAGTTACCGTAAGACCAAGCCAAGCACCCCCATGCACATGCACCCACCAGAACTGGCACTGCCTGTGCAGTACTCACCAGCGTCTCGATTTGCACCGTGACTTGTTGGCTTGGGCGGTGGGAGAGGAGGCTGCTTAGCAGGAGCCTTTCCCTTTTTTTTAGCATGAGGTGCTTCGTTACTCTTATGGCTGGTGGTGGTGGAAGCAGCGATAGCATTTTTTGGTGGTAGTGGAGCTTTTTTAGATTTAGGCTTAGGCTTGGGTGGTGGTGGAGCATGGGATGCCAGTATTTCTGGGCAGTGATCAGTGGTGCTCTCTATGGATAAGAAAGTGAACAGAAGCCAACTGACACAGACATATGCCATGTATATTCAACAGCAAGCCTGACAACAATGACTACTTTTTGCTGCTTCAGCTCTTGGGAATCAGGAGAGACTTCTTTTTTTGCCTCTTACTGAAGTATTATCTCAGCAAAAAATTACTGTCTGTCTCAATTCAAGTCCTCATGGAAGATTTTTGCCCAGCATTTCTCTCAGTCTCATGTATTCTAGACCTCCAAGGATCATCCTTAACCTTCTGTATCCCCAACTAGACTGCTGGCTGCAAACTAAACAAGGGAAATGGCATTTACCCCTCTAGCAAATTCCTTGGCTTCTTTCCAGCCCTCTGAGGGCTATAAAACTCAGATTCATGTGAATCTGAATGTGAACAGGGCCATTCTCTCAGCCATGGGTTCAAATATGGCTATGCAGCTGAAATTTTCCCCTGAAGCAACCCATTCTCCTAAGCTGCAGACTGCTTGCTCATAGCAACTTTATTTTGGGTATCTTCCCCAGGGTATTTCTACTCTTCAGAAAGAGATGAAGCTAAATCAAATAGGGTATCAACTGCCATGGGAATGCCCTCCTCTCCAGCAAGCTCTCTGGATATTGTTACAAGGCTGCACTTTCAAGAATCAGCAGCTCCTTAGTCAACAGGAATTTGGACTGTATCTACATTGTGTCATGCAATAGGAATGGCTCTGTAGAGTGAAAGAGGTAGCACTGAGGACCCAATGTCCACAACGTGCATTTCAGGAGACGACTTTGGACTAGCTTCAGGCTAGTTCTGTAGATTGCATGCCCAGTAGCGGTGGGAGCACAAGTTCCTGAATGTATCTTTTGGCTTAGTTTCATCCAAAAGAAACCTGGCTTGTGTGCTCTGCAAACCAAAGAAGGGTAAGTGGGGATGACCAGGAAATTCACTTCAGATGTGCACACCTAATGCCAACTGTAATGTTAATGTAGGTGAGCCATTTATAGTCAACATAAAATTTTGCAATATAATTGCTGTGGTTGTAAGACTAGCTGTTCCCAGGTGGGAACAGCTAAAGTTCCCAGATGGGAATCTTTATCTACTCAATTACACCAACTCTGTGCCCATTTGGTCTCAAGATAGGCTTCCCAAACTTTCCAGAAAAAGTATATTATAAAAGCAAGAGCATACCATCAGAATCATATGGGCTTTATTTATGTATTACTAGAAACTACAGTGGTTGGGGAAGACAGGACCCAAGCAAATATTGCAAGGACTTCTAACAGTCTCTTTTACCGCTCAAGAGGAAACCAATTCATTTCTTGCAGTATGTTCCTATTAGAGACTCACTCCCACAAACATTAAATGGCTGTTCCTGGATCTCCTCTCTGTCCCCTCCTCTCTTCCTTCCCATGTAAAAGATTCCCAAAAGACAAGCAGCACCTTTTCATTCGAAGATTAGCAGATGAAAAACAAATAATGTGTTGGACACCAATGACATTCTTCATTGTTGAAGAAACAAAGCCTTTTCAACCTTTAGCTTAAGGCTTGTTAACATGAACCTAAAGCATCACCTGCAGTTATTAAAAGCAACATGCACACCTATATCTTCATAAACTGAAGGAAGTAACATTAACTGTCCAGTGTCTTCCTCCTTTATTTCCAGCCCATTATAGACTAGTATGTTTTTGCTAATATTTTGCAAGAACCATTGCATAGCAACCTTTTACAGCTTTCAGACAGAATCTTTCAAGCACAGATTCTTGTACTGCCTCTTTGTTTTGCAGAGAAAGAACTCTGGACCAGAGAAAGACTTTGGAAGAAGAAAGAAACATACATATTTGTTACATTTTGCTCTCCTCTTTTATAGCAAAAAGCATCTCCTTGTGAAATTCTACCTACCTTCATTCAAAGTTGAAAAACTGATTTAATTCTGTAAAAGCAGGACATTTTCACATTTTAATTCCAATAATAACAAGCATGGCAAGACAAGATAAGATTTTGTACTCTGAAGATCTTGAAGTACATGATAATCAGAAAGAATTTTAAGTGTAAACAGTTCTTTGATATACCTTTTACTTATGGGTCCAACATGCTAAAATTTTATTTACTAATAATAAAGAATTTAAAACTTGTGTACTTATACACTATTACCGTGTTTTGTTTCCAGTCATATTAGTAGAGAAAATATTAAAAAGAGAATGATAACCTAATAAAAAGAAATACAGCATTCACCATATTCTAAAGTAATACAGTGCAATTATTTAGAATCTTAGTCAATCTACATTAAACTATATAACTGATTAAATAAAGTGTATTAGAATTTATCTTCTGATTCAGGAAAAAAAGTACAATTTAGTTGCAAATAAACACATCTTAGTGACAACCAACTAATAATTTTCAAATTTTCTTTACAGGAATAACTAAAAACTATAAATAAAAAGAAAACTTAGAACAGTTCATTCGCATCAAAGTTCTTGCTTGCAGACTTCACTTGTGATTAAAACTGGCAATTTATATAACATTGAATTTAACTGAAATACCTTGCCATCACTGGGATATCGTCTTTATCTAGGATAGCTCTTTCCATACTGTTGTGTACACCATACCAAAGACTGGCAGACTCTTTCTGCACAGCAGCATCCTATCCGGTCAGACAGTTACAGCTCTCATTGAGTCCTGACTGCCCCTTGATAACGTACCTGCCCTTTTCTTGGCCTTGACCAATGAATCTTCTTTTTGCTCAGACCCATGAGGAAAGCTGTGGTGAAGATGATTGCCACTGACCATATCGTCCCTCTTGGCATCTTATTAGCCTTGTAATTTGTTATTTTGTTAGCTACATCTTTTTTATCTCATCAGATAGAAACCTGACTGCTCTCAGTGTCAGTCTGATCTTGCCCAAACTATTTCTCATTTACCTTGAGATACAGATTTCCGGTTCCTACCTGACCAGTCCATCATACCAGCTTTTGCCAGTGACAAGCCAAGTTTTGAAGCAGATGCTTTTCATTGCTTTTCCTCTGCTGCCCCTCAGGCTTTGTAAACATTCACTGACTGTCCTCTCTCAATTTCCCCTCTGCTGTGATGCCAAAGATGACAATATTTAGGCTGCTGGCATTGTGCTTGTTATCCTGGTCTGGTCCCTTCTTATTTTTCAGGGCCTAACCACAATGTCCTCTCTTTTACTGCAAGTCCATTGGAACATTTTTCTGCTTTTCTGCATTTATGTAAGACACTACAATAAATTCCTGGTATATAGACATGTACTGTAGTAATACAAATAACTAACAATGGCAATAGTGGCTTGATCCTGAACAGTGATAGGCATGGTCTGATGTCTGTAAATGGCTAGAGATACAATTATGCTGTAATTGTACCACCCTAACATGATTCTGCTTGAATAAGGACCTTTGGTCTTCACGCCTGCTCCTTCTTTTGCATCTTTTGCCAAAACAAGGATGCATCTGAATCAGTTCAGACCCATCTATTTGTTCAAACCAATCCCCCAGGTACCTCAGTACCAGCTGCAATGTCTTTTTATTGCTGTTGTTTCTCTTAATGCAGACATCTGTTTATCACAAACTGAACTTTTAACAAAAGGTCTCCAAAAGACCATCAGATAGGAATATCTTTTATTGACTGCTGCCTTGATCCAGATATCTGCTATAAAAGCAATCCGCCTATAAATTACTCTTTAAATAGGAAAGCAAATGTTAATGTCTCATTAAGCATTTGGATCAATAATATGATTATGTTTAGAATGTATTTTCAAAAGGCCAGATTTTCAAGAAAGCTCACTCTGAGACCAGATTTTCTTGTTCCCAGAAGTTGTGATTGAGGCCAGACTCTTAAGAAAGCTGTGTTCTTATGTAAACACCTAAATGATGGTCAGGGTTACAAAGTACTCAGTATACAACAGCTCTTGTGGGGACTCATCAAGTCACAAAGACTTTCAGAGAGATGCCAGTGTGCTATATGCACTGGAAAACCAGATGACTTATTTTGGAAGATAAATGTGGGACTTTTTGCAAACTCTGGACCAAATCCTGGGCATAGTTTCAGAAGCCATACATTACTGGGCTGTATAATACAAGAATTTTTTCTTTACTTCTGTGAACTTTTAATGAACCAAAGGCCAAAGCTTTTCTAACCCAGGATTTTGTCATACAGTACTAGTATTTTTGTTTCTACAGCTGAAGCAGTGACATGAAACTAGTTCATGGAAAACCAGTAGTGCTGCAGCACAAGCATATAATCTACCTCAACTGCAAAGCACCCTTCTCCTAGAAGACAAGCACAACTCAGTGGAGTTGTAAAATGTAAATGTAAAATGGAAGTTGGAAATAATGTATGATCTGTTGGCTTTTGCAGGATGACTCCTTGCAAAATGAAACTCAGTAAGAGTTTTGAGAACAATGAGTTTCCTTTCCAGCCTATGCAGAGCACTGTGTTTTGATTAATCAAAACCCTGGAATTTGTCATTCAGAAACATGGGACACAGGGCAAGACAAGGTGTGTTCTGTCCCTTTTTTGTACTCATTGACTGTGCTGATGCAGGTGGTCAACTCATACAAATCCCTTCATAAACTTCAGATTTACCCATCTCCATTTTTTGTTCCGGCTATTGCTACTAAAATTCTGTTCAAGAAAAGACCCATTCTAATTGCTAGAAAACTTCCTTTAATTTCCAGTCTAAATGTATTTCAAGCCACTGTTTATTCCTTTTTACTTGTGCCAGCATTGTCCTTTAGCCATGCTCTCTCCTGGCTATCTACCAACTTGTTACATTCATGAAACACATTCAGGCTCTCTCGGGCTCTGTTTTGCTAGGCTGAACAAGAACAGCTGTCTCACAGTGCTTTTCACAGTTCTCTCTGCAGTTTTGAATTCATCTTCCTTGAAGATGGATGAGCAGATCTGTATGTCTGCAGACTTCCAGACCTTACTCACCCTATGATTTCAACAGCACTGTGTGCAAGAGGTCTTGTAACAGAGATAGTGTAGAAAACAGGAGAGAGGAGAAAGGGACAGGTGTAACATCTGACCTAAAGCAACCACATTCAGATATTTTGCATTGGTTCCAAGACAAAAAAGGAAAAAAAAAATTACTGTAATTTTAAATTGCTTACTGTCCAACTTTTGCATAAAAAGTAAGCTGTTATATCAAGAAAGAACACCTAAACCATCTTCACTGTCAGCTGCATACTTTTACTGTTTCTTCGTCTATGGGAGTCTTGGAAAGTGAAAGGCATGTAGGCTTCTATATTCCCTTATACTTTCTGTATAGATAGGCTCAAATAATTCAGTGGTTAGTTTGTTAAAATCATGTCTACAATCTTATTTGAGAAGCCACATTAGGATATCTTTCCTATAAAAGAAAAAAAAAATTAGCAGCTTTACAAATCAGGAGCTTACCTCCACCACTCAACTTTGGCGGGTGAAAGCCCGTGCGTCTTACGTCAGGCTACTGTCACGAGCCAGCCTGGCCTGACTTAGTGGACAGGATCTGCCCAAATACAGCTTTATCTAGAGTAGCTTTCCTTTTAAGAAGATTTGGATTCAGCAACATTTACATAGTTCAGGTGATGAATCAAAGTTATACTATTCTTAGAAGAACTGGGTTTAGCCAGCAAATAACTCAGCTGGAGTGAGAGATTTTCTGGGAGTCAGGAAAAAAATATTTTATGTATGGTGCTCATATTGATGATCTACAGAGCTCAGGAGTGTAGGAAGCCAGTTAGGCACATGAGAGGGAAGAAAGTCTGCCTTGTCTCTCACAGTGAGTGGTTTGCAGGATTAGTCTTCTGAGAGAAAGCAGGCTCTTCTCGGAGACCCTGGAAAATGAGGGCTATTATCTTAAATTCAACAGGTTTTGTTCCACTTTGGGGAAATAAAGCAAAGACCTCTGAGAAAAGGAATCTAGAAAATTCAGCTTTGAAGAACATTCCTTGGCAGACAAACTGAAGCGTTGGTCAGCATCAATGCATGCTCCTAAGACCAGAGCTTGTGCCTCCAACCTTCTTACCCATAAGAAAAAGAAAAGATTAAATTTAATGGCAGATTTAAGGGAGAGTAGACAAAGTAGAGAGGAAAGAACCTCTGAACACAACATACTAAGACCTGGAACCTTTGCCAGCTCTCATATTAGAGTTATTCTGTGCGGAAAAAACATTATGTGCATGTACCCCATGAATTCATCTGGAAACAGGACATACAAACTGTTTCCTTCACTGAAGGACATAAGAAAACCTGAGAGGATCAGTCTGCTATAAATGGCATAGGAACACTACAGAAGCTTGTGCTCTGTGTCACCCACAACACCCACAGCACCCACAACAGAGCTCTGGCTTTCTGCAATGCAATTATTTATCAAATCAGCATCTAACACATCTTGACTGATGGTATGCAAAACGAAACTTATTACTTGTTATTACTACTTATTACTTGTTTCCAGGCAGTATCTTGCTAACGGTTACTGAGCCTTTCACTTCTTCAAGCCCAAGCTAAGAATGAAATGTGGAATTATCTACCAGAATCATGAAAATATTTAGCTTGCTATGATAAAAATGAGTAAGACTTAAGTTTACAAACTGAACTCAGACATAAACACAGGGTTCTCTGGTACATCTGAGGGCCAGAGTCATCCTAGGAGGGTGGAAAGGAGAAAAGCAGCTCTGACACAGTACCAGGACATTTTACAATGTGCAGCAATGCATGCTGCATCAGCATGCTATGTCCCTAGAGCTGATGTGGCTTTTGGTCTTCTCCAACATTGCTGTAGGGGGCAGGAGACAGAGAGACTCCCTGGGTCCCCTTTGCAGTGCTCACACCCCACGTGGAACCTAGAGCGCTGGGGTCTACAGGGGCTACTGCAGACAAGTGCCATAGGTCAGGAGCCCTGGCATGACAGTACAGTCTGGTCTGCTGCCCAGGCACCCAGGGTGTACTTTGACATGCTGCCTGTCTACTCACTGCTCTGTATCCCTTCCAGGGTGCTCACAGAGGATGGTAAAGCTTAGCTCTTTGTTTCCTGCAAAAGATGCTAGTGACTTTTCCTAGTCAAAACAAAACAAAACAAAACAAAAGAATTCAGAACTCAACCCAGTACAAACATAACATGGATCTAGGATTCACATTATGTGAATATGATCTAGGAAAAAGATTTCTCTGACTTCTCATCTGCAAAGCTTTATCCATCAATTACCTGTTTTATGTAAAACTGTCACGAGCTTCTCATTATCCTGCCATAAAGGAGACATTTCCTTTTAAACACTCCGCTTGCATGACTGACATCTCATCATTACTATAAACAGTAACAGTTATGCTTTTAAATTGCCAAAGGAAATTTTTTCACCAAATACGAAAGGCACCTGTGAGCTGACAAGCAGCAGATGGGTACACAGTTTATGGAACTGCCTGACAGCACAGGGAACAGCTTTCAGGGGTCCCCTTCTTCACTTGCTTCTGCTTAGCTCATTGTTATATTGTACGGCTGAGCCCATTGTTTGCCCTGTTGATATTGTACTTCTGTGGATCATGCTGAAACGACTTTTTTCCTTTAACTTCTTTTAACTTTTAACATATTCCACATTCTACCACACGTTGCTGCCAACTCTCACCATATTATCACAATGTGCCTGTATCACTTGTTCTTTTTAAGTTTCCAGCTCCAGCAGTCATCATCATATTTATACGAGAAGGCCATTCTCAAGACCCACTTGAACAAGAGAGCAAGTGAAGACCACCACCATTTCATAAAAACATTTTAAAATAACCTCATCAGTTTCAGGGGCTGAGATGCATTCTTTGGAACATTTCGATTCAGCTGGAGTTGGAACTGCAGCACACTGTGCTACTAAACAGCAGGAATTAATCCTGTCTTCAGGTCTTATAAACACAGAAAGTGTATATAACTTCCTTCCAGATTTACACATGAGAGTTCACGACTCTAAAAAGCCTAACATTAGCCTCACTAAAGATGAACTCCTTGCATCCGTTACTCCTGATTGTCCAGCTAGTACTCACTCCACCTACCTCAGTTCAAGGGTTGTGATCTGATAAACCAGCATGTTTTATGGTCTGAGCAGAAGCCAGTGAGCTAGGTATACCTGCTTCAGCTCTTTGATGCTCTGTGAGCATTAGCAAACCTCCACTCTGCAGTTGTTAATTCCTCGCTCTGCCAGTATGTGTGAGTGTAATGCACACCCACTGCATCTGCCATAAAAAATCACCAAGGATTAATGTCAGGTGAGATGCATCTGTGAGATGCAGTGGGCCTTACTCTTCCACTGAGTAGTCCTTACTCCTTCCAAAGTCCTAAGAGTCCTTACTCTTTCCACTCTTCCATGTTTAGATATGAGAGGAAAGTATACTTGAAGTGTTTCCTGTCTTCTGTATGATCATATTGACATTCTCTGAAGCCTAGAATACCAAGTTTGCTCATTTTTTGTTTTCATTCTCCTCCTCCATATATACTTCATTTTATGAAAGGGACTGGAATGATAGCTATATATTCTTCTGTACTGAGTCTACTCCTGTACAGCAATAATTTTTAATTTCTCCCTGTAAGGTCAACACAATATATATGGAGTGCAGAGTGTAATAGTGTGTTTGAAATAGATATCGAACCTTTCCTGCTTCACTGGAGTTCTACATTCTGCAAAGTCAGATAGAGGGGATTTCAACATAGTTAGAAATGTGTATTTCTAAAAAAAACTTGTACCTCAGGAAAAATTCCAAGACCTGATGGTTCCAAAAGGCTGTATTCAGGGATGCATAAAATAGTAAGTGGTCTGATCTAACCCTGAAGTTAACCTGAACCATTTTAAAGGAGTTTTCCATGGCTTTTATAACTCTTTTCCCCTGACCCAATACACATATGGTTCTAGTTGGCACCAAAAGATAGGCATATTTAAATGTAATGAAAAAGGCTAATCTTGTATTTCTGTCTTGTTGTGAGACAGGAAGTACTAGAAATCTCATAAGAAAGGCAGTTCTCCTTGGACATCCGGCCACTTTTTACATAGTCAAGTGATTTACATAGCTCAGAGAATTCAAATGTCTGTGTTGGCCAAACTGACCCTCTCAACCTCCAGAGGTTCATCACTAGGTAGAAGTTACTAGAAGACATTGGACTGCTCAGTCTAACAGCCAGCCATGCAGTTCTTGATCTTTTGTATCCTTGCTCTTTCCTCTAGGAAAATCTAATAAATGGAATAGGATTTGGAACACTTTTTGACAGGGAAAAGAAGTGGTGCATTATTCAAGAGGCTAGAGAAAAAAAAACAAACTGGTCCAAATCCTGTGATTCCACATTAATCTTTACATTTTTCTTACTCAGTCAAACTCTTGTTACCAAGGTAGATCTGAGTAAAGGTAACAAAATTAATATGGATTTTGGGACTGCTAAATATTTAGCAGTATTTACTGCAATTAATCTATAGAAAACCCTATAGTCATAAAGTACACTTCCCATGTGACCTAGGTTCAGTTTGCGGTAGTGATATAGTCCCTTGAATATTTGTGAAGAGCTGGACTGCAAGTGTTTAAGATTTAATGAAAACCAACAGGAATGAGTTGCTGAAGTTACTTTCAAAATGATATGTGGTTTTTAAGTGGCTTAAACACTTTTGAACTTTCAATCCATAAGCTACTTCTACAATGATATTGCAAGGTGATGCATATGCACTTAGTGTCTTTTTTCACAAAACGAAAACCTGAAACCAAAGCTTGCCCATGGCTATGAGGAAAGGCTCACACTGAATTTAGAAATCAAACATCTCTGCACGCATTTTCATGCTCAGGCCATGCTTCTCTTTATGACCTTATTATATCCACAGTAAAAGGCATGCCTACCAGTGACGAAATATTGATGTTTCACAAGTCTTATCTTCTCAGCAGGTTCTGCGGGCATCCTTGTGGCAGAACAGAACTCACAGCATGTATTGGTGCTAATGGAAGAACGTGTTAATATTTTAAGTAGGCAAAAAACAATTTGTGAAGAATGTGTTCATTTACCTTTTTGATCTTCTTTTTTTCCTTCCAATGCTGATGCTTTGTCTGATAAAGTACCATTATCTCCACTGGCTTTTACCACATTTTCTTCCTGTATGGTTTCTTCGCTGATGGCTATGGTGTGTCCATTGGAAGTTTCAAAATTCACTGTTACATCACCATCTGAAATGAAAATCAAAAAGCTACTGTCTAGTTTAACTGCTTCCTTAGCACCTATTGACAACACATAGCATCCCTCTGCTTTCAAGTTTCCATGGAAGCAAATGAGAAAGTCTTACTGAAACGTGAAACATCAGGCTGCAGATCCGCTCTGAAAAGTTAACACTGTAAAGGAATTCTATAGGCTTCCATGTTCTTTGGGAACAGTAGTGGGCCTGGAAGTGCCTGTGGGTTTTCAGGTCCAGGTTCGTGTCTGTACACATTAGCATCCCGTTCTCTTCCTCCCTGCATCTTGGTTTACACAGCAAAGAAATGTGTGGATCGACTACAATGGAGCTGCAACGTGTTCCAGCAGGCCCCAACTCTGGACAATTAGGGGGCAAAGTAGCAGAACTACTGTGGTGCATCCCAGGAAGGTAAATCAGCCAGGAAGGTAAATCAGCCAGGAATTCAGACAGAAGTTCTCAGAATATGTGTGCCCAGTTAATGAATAAAATATGTCACAAAGTCATTATCCAGTCTTAAGAACTAAGGTGAGGTCTTCCTGTATCATACCATTATTAAATTCTGCAAGTCAAACTCTTTCCCAGCTGTGATGACATTTTACTCACTTACCCAGACTACCTCAGCTATGAGGGTTTTTTTTTTTTTTTAATACTGAAAAAAACTTCTTTCTCTTCCCTATTTGTCTCTATATTCCTGAAAAATGCTACATATTCTTGCTGGCTCACAGCTTTCGCTCTTCGCTTATTTACCAGTTTCTGTTTTCTGTTCCATGCATTTTAAAATTGATGCTAATTTTCTCCCCTGGTCACTTCTGAGGCTTGTTAACCTTAAGTTGCTCACACCACACCTGCAGCTCACACAGATGATTGCTTTCCTTCTGCAGGCTTCTCTTGCTGTCCATCCAAAAATTATACAAATCTACCTGGTATCTCTTCTGGTTCCTCCCGTTTTATCTTCATTAATTGTAGTAATTCCACTTTCTTCTCCTCCTCCTCTTCCTTGCTGTGTGTTATCAGACTGGATGTTTGGCAGTTCCCTGGTTTCAACACAATTATGCAGCCTCTTTCTTGCCGCCTTGGGCTGCTCCATGGGTTAAGCTGATGGTTTCATTCTGACACACACACTGACTTCAACTTGGTGTGTAAAAACTAAGATCTGCCACCCTAATCTTGTCTCCTTCACTATAGGTGACAGCTGCACAAGGCTTCCCTTCTTACCTTACTGCAACATTCAGTTTCTTCAGCTCCTTTCTTCCAGATGTGTGTAATTCCATTCTTTCCTCTCTGCTTCCACATGTGGCATTCCCACCTCTTATCCATGTCATGGTTCTGCTAACACCTGCCTCCAAGTGGCACTTGCCACTTTCCACTTCTCTTTTCTTCATCCCATGTGAAACAGTCACTTCTTCAACATTTCTTACTTCTCACATTTCAAGAATCCATGTAATTTCCCCGACTAGCTTTTAGCTCCATAGCCCTACCTTCTAACTACCTTCACACTGCTCCACCACTGTCTTTTCTGTATCTCTTTTTAGCACCTTCAAACCAATCCTGTATTCTTTCAAACTGCTCCTTAAAAACTGTAATTTTCATCAGACAGGAGGCACAACATGATGAAGGCAACACAGACTGGATTGATGGCCTTCTTAAGAGAGGAGGAAGGGAAGAAAATTGTTCATTTTTACATCCTTTTCCCGCTTTGCTCAATCTTTGTAAGGGATCCAAAGTCCCATCCCCTTTTAAGAGTGGAACAGAGGGTCAAGGACCCTGATGACCAAAGCTTACACACTTTTAGCACAAATTATAGTATTTATGTTCAGACTGTTTGTAACCAACCTGAAATGTCAACACATCTCATTAACTGTCCCAGCAGTCTAAATGCAATTTACAACCATCAGTGGACAAAGTCACAGTTCCCGGGTAAAGAATGTAGCAAAACAATGTAACAAATTAACAGCAGGACAAATTGAGGTATGGAGAGTTTGCATTCCTTGGTCTAAGTCAAAGACAGTGGCAGAGACAAGTTCAGAAGGCAGCTATGCTGAATGTCATAGCCTGGTAATTAGTGAAACACTGGAAAGACAAGCAATGTCACATGTCGACAAACAAGGCCTTTACTTTTAAGTATCAATGTGTGCAATACTAACCATGCACATTGATACTTTCGTGGTTCTTCAGCTCAGGCAAAGTAACACAATTTCTAGGAGAAAAATATTTTTTGAAATCATGGAGTTCTTGGACTCCTCAATAAAATGAAAAATGGGTTTAATTTTAAGCTACATGGAATTATTTTACGCACATTTATTTGACCTAGATTTGTAGAGGATCAAGAATATTAGAAAGAATACCACTAGAAACATAGATCAGATGTAGCACAGATGTGTTAACCACGGTTTACTCGTTCTGTACGAAACACAAATTCTGGTTACTACCAGTTACTAAACCTTACAGTGTTTTGAAACAAGTGGTGTCTTCCCCACAGTTTTATGTTTGTGCCATTTGTGAATGTGGTGTGCGTGACAGCGGTGGGATCTGTATGATCCCAGCACTGGTACTTTTTGATACCTGAAATGGATGCTACTGATTTGCTTGAGTATCTCTAATTTTTCAGCCAAAATTTCTCATATTATACTCCGATTGCTTTAGACAGCAGACCTTGACTCAAAAAATAGATTAATCACTAACTTAAAAATATTCTGGCAAATAGTAAGTAGGAACCACGGTAGTCACATTATTTACAGGGAGCATCAAAATACTTCAGGGTATGACCAGATGTCAGATGGTGTACCTATAGCAGGACCAGTTACAGAACACAAATTTCTCAACTCCACCTTCAGTTTTTTGTCTACTGGCCCAAATTACCTCTTGCACTCCTCACCTTTGTCTCCTCATACCTATTTATATTACGTGGAAACAATGCAATAGTGGTTTTATCACCCATATTTAGCACTTAGGAGCTAAATTCCATGTTATCCCCTTGCTCGGGCATTTCCTTCAGCACTCCCCTTCTTATCAGCTCCTCTCTGCTTTGTCTTGTCGAAATCTTCCTTTCCAACACTAAAGAAAAAGCACAGTTAAGAATAGGTTTATTCTCGTACTGATGATAACTTGCGGAAAACGTAGAAAAAGATTTTTATTTTAATAAAACCCTGAGAAATATTGTTTCCTCTAATTGTGCAGGAGAAGCGGTCTGGGTTTT